>BTPG01000001.1:286726830-286791830 GCA_036245525.1 Semisulcospira habei
CCACTCGCTGCCTCTGCATCAACGAATCGAGAGAGATACGCAACCAGCTTGGGGTTAGGAATTATGTCTCCAACACTACAGTAAAAGTCACTGCAGGATTTAACACGTTATGCCTGAGGCGCGTCTGAATTACGCCAGCAAAAAGCGCAGATCTTCATGAGCCCCCGCAACGCGGGGGATCATGAAGATCTATGCCTCTTGCGTTTGGATGTTCATTGCTTTGGCCAGTCAATGAGTTAACTTGTTCGACACGTGCCGCCTCCGGATACACGGTATAAGCCGCGTATCCGGAGGCGGCACGTCTCGAATGCGTTAACAGTACCGGTGGTTACATGCCCAAGTGGGTTAACTGGAGGGTCTCCAGAGCGACTCATCCCGGGACAACTGTAAGGCAGGACTCACGTGACTGAATGCACAGTCTTTGAAAACCTGCTGCTGAGAACGGAAGTATACACAAGTAAAACATTGGCACGGCGAAGAATTATCTCTTTTAATCGGGCCCTTGAACCTAACTCTTCTGAACGTGGGACTGTGCTTAGAGGTGATCTGGGGATGATTGGCGTGTACTCCGTGGTTGTACGGCACAGGGAGTCAATCTTTAACTGCCTTTGAGTATACGATTTTGGGAGATCAGAGTTAGGTCAAAATTGCACCCCAAAAAGTGGATTAAAAGCCCGGACAAGCATACGATATCGCATGCTTGTCCGGGCTTTTAATTCACCTTTTTTTCGTCGAAACATTTACAATGTTGGTCTATTTCTGATTTCTCAAAAAGTCGTCTATTGAACACGTACACCCATACATTGGGGGGGGGGAGTGATTTGTAATTCTTTGTGTACTGGAGGTATATGTATGTACTTGTTGCGAAGTCCATTTTAGGCACATATATTTAAGAAAGGACATGGGACAGGTGTTAGGATCACAATTTTGCATGCGCCGACTTCTAATATATCTAAAAATTATAATAAGGAGCGGCAGAATAAATAAATCACCAATACCGTTGTAAAATGGTAAAATGACAGTTTGTCCATTTGGGGGGGGGGGGGGGCGGAATTTCGAGATTTTCAATGCATTTCATTGAAAATCTCGCTTTTCATACAAAAATGGACATTCTAACTTCTGACATCGTAGGGCAGATTACCATTGCCCCTGCCAACAGACGATGACGGTAACCCGAGGACTTTTTGCTCGCTAGGCAAATTCATTTCCGTGACAGTGTATCATTTCCCGCATATCCCAACACTCCATGTCACATGTATATTCTCTACTCCCTGCAACGAAAGATTGAAATATGTGCCCCGTTGTGTGTTTTTGGACTTTCGCGATTCGAGGAGTAAGGTCCAAAATTACAGACCGGCACACACATTCGTTTAACCCTTATCATTCGGAATACGACAGTGTGTGAAATAAGTTTGACTAAAATAGTTCAAGGGTAGGCCAGAATAGCTTAGCGCCTCTATGCGCCAAGCTATTCTGAAACGACCTTGAACTAACGCCATGGGTCTATATCCTATATCTGTAAGTACTATAATGTAGCTTGCATATGGAAGTGTACAAATTTGAAGCTTTTAGCCTCAGTATGGTATGCGTTAAATAAAACTACCACAGCGCTACTATATTCATGAAACGTTGAACCCCACGACTGCTAGTTTCTATAAAATTTTATCTCTATGTAACGAAACCATCACAGATTCAATGCTAGATAACCTCATAGGCCTGCGGACCGTATGCACAAAACTTAAGCCAGCAAGACACACAGATCCTCATAAGCCCCCGCAAATGCTGGGGCTCATGAGGATCTATGTGTCTTGCATTTGGGCGATTTCCTCTGTGTTGCAGGAGTCAAAGAGTTAAATGAAGTTGATCGAATAGAAGTACAGTGGGAGACCTCTAATCGAAGCGCTCTTACATAATCACATCAGCTGAATGACTGCAAGACAGGCGACTTACATGGGCTGGAAGAGTAAACAGTCGATTGGCGTGCCACCACACGTAGGCAACTACCGCAGTTACAGTGAATGGGGGAAGGCCAAGAGACCTCCTTTAAGTGATAACGTTTGACGTAAATGCGCTCAGCGATTAAGAAGTATTGGTCTTGTTCATATGCTATTTCCAACCTTCCTTCTTTCATCAATTCATTCATGCATTCACGCATTCATGCATTCATTTGTTCATTCTTTTTTTCATATTTTTTCTCTTTCTTGCTTTCTTTTTTTTTTTTCTTTCGTTTCTTCATTCATTCATTCATTCATTCATTCATTCATTCATTCATTCATTCATTCATTCATTCATTCATTCATTTATTCATTCAATCACTCATTTATTTTTATTCATTTATATTTTCATCGGTTTATTCACTTATTATTGTTGTTGTTTTCAAACATGTTCATTTGTTAAGTTTATGTGTATACATACACAAATCAAAGTTTCTAAATTTGACTTAAGGACTAAGGGACTCATGAAGCTCTGTGCCTCTTACAGCCTGGGGCCGTTCACTCCATCATGGCGCAGGACAGTGACTGGATCTTAAACTGTCTTCAATTTGGACGCGTACAGTGTTTGAATTGGGTGAGAGACATTAATTCTCTGTGAACTGGGAGCAGGTACTTGTTGCGAAATCCGCAAGCAAACACACCAAGCTTCTTGAAATCGAAGACTCGGTCCCATCCCCGATTTGTAAACGCCAGATGGCCTGAACAGCACTGGTTGTCTCCCTGGATTCGCTACCGCTGTAGCGAATCGAGGGAGGTAACCAGTGTCGACCGGGAAAGAAAATGTATGAGTGCATACAAGACATATCCAAAGTCTAAATGGGCCCAAGTCGTCTGGTAATCTTTTTATGGCCCTATTAGATTTTTAAAAATTTTAATTGGAAGGAGTTGGTTCGAAGCTGATATTTTATATGCAGTCTAATCAATGTGAAACTTTCGTCTGGCAATTCCCTGGCTCCGTTTAACTCATTCGAGACGCGGCATCTCGAATGAGTTAAGCACAAAAAGCAGCTATAAATGTGCCATGAAAAAAAAATGCATCTCACGTGCAACCCATGGTAACCGGCATGTTAAATAGAAGATGACGTCACCTTAGTCACGGCAAGAACGCAACGCTAATGCCTCTGAAAACCTGAATGGGAGCCTACGCGATTCTGTATTCTGTAAATAACATTTGTGTTGACTGAGAAAGCTGTTCGTGCATAATGTATACATGTATAGATGTATCTTATTCCAGGCGATGTTGTTGTTATCGACAGGCAAAGAGAAAAATTACACATGTTGGTCTTAACTCATTCGAGAAGGCTTATGCTTATGCCGCGTATCCGGAGGCGGCACGTATCGAATGAGAATATGAACCCTGATTCCCCACGCCCCCATCACCAGAATAATCAATCAGATACTTGCAGCTCTGCAGTGTTACGTTAGATAAATTGTTTCTCTTCACATGCATACTTGCATAATGTATCGTCCCCTGTCTTTGTGTTCAAAACTTCTGTCCCGAGTCATTGTCCATTTTGTAGCTCTGTTAATGTCATTAAGTGGAATGAGCGAGTGAGTGAATGTGAGCAGCACTGAGGGTGGCAAGGCAAATTTGCTATAGCAACAATAAAGTCATCGTAAATCTTGAATTTTGAATCTTCGTGGACACACAAGGGAAAGTAAGTCCATTTAAAAATTAAATAATAAAATAAATAAATAAATAAAATAATAATAATTACGGTATTTATAATGCGTAAGAGGCAAGAAAACTCATTGCATTACAATTTTTTTAATAAAAACACGCATTTTCAACAAAAATGGACTTTCAAACATTTTTGCCTACGCGGGACAGTTTTCGTTTTCTACGTTTCTCTGATTTCATTCAGTTTAGATTTTAAATGTCACAAAAAGTCACAAAACTAATTTGTCCGGAATCCTTTGATTCATTAAAGGTTATTGTATCTTTTTGTCGATTTTTTCCATCGTTCGACCACACCTACAGATGTAGTCTGCAGGAGTCCTAGGCGTCTTCACATATCGACATGGCAATTTGTGCTGGTCTATGATTTTGGACCTTACGGCTTTCAGCCGTAAGGCCCAAAAACACAGTCCAGCATATTCATCCTAGTCTTCTGCCCTAGCATAGCACTCCCAGGCTACAGGCATAGAAAATAGTATTTGGATTTTGTCACATGACCCATTGGCACTATACTGGCAGAACTAATCAGTGAGTTTACGTTTATCACGTGACCCGCTGGTCCACCTGACGGAGCCAATCATCTGTCTGGCTTTGTCGGTTGACCTACTGTGAGAAGCAATCGGCAGTCTACCATGTTGTCAACCTTGAACTGACTGTCGAGGTGAAAATAAGAATAAAATAAAATAACGACAGTTTATTTTTGTTCATCCCACCAACTGCCGAGGCAAGGCGAAGGCTACCGATCTGTAAGAGACACAAACCGCAGGGGGGTTGGAGGATTTTATGTCTCTTGTTTAACTCATTCGAGACGTGCCGTATCCGGATACGCGGCGTTTTGACTCGTATCCGGATGCGGCACGTCTCGAATGAATTAACTGTGTTTTTTAAAGTACAATTACGCGTAAATTTGAAGACACATTTCAGCACCATTTGTGTTTGCTATGACTTGTCGATACACCTAATGAACTTTAACAGCATTTGGGACACGCAGCAAAAGCACACGCGTAATCGCACTTATTTATTCTGCCCAGCCGTTAACGTGTCAATCTATTTTTAGCTGTTTTTCGTACTGAAAGCGTTGTATTTATAGAACGGAGTAGAGTCATTATTGACAAATTACTTGATATCAAAACGACATGTGCTGAACTGGATTGTCCTGTGTCTAAATAAATCATATCGAGACCCGTGTGTAGCGTTATGTAACCACCTGTTACAGAAGTGTATCTTTGAACAGTTACGGCGGTAGTGGACCTTCAAGACTGTTTTTGGTTCCATTTGCGTCTGTGTTTTTCACGCGATTGTCGGTGTGTGTATAGTAGTTTTAGACACAAAACTCGTGATCACTGGCAGCAAAGGGTTAATCTTGTAACTTTTTGTCGCGGTGATTCCCGACGAAGAAAGGGTTATCAAAACTAAACTGTTTCGCAGTCAAATCTCAGCTGCACGTGTTTGATGTGTTCCTGTTATATCTAACCTCCAGAGACTGAAAGGAATGATGTTTACAATCATGTTCTGCTTCCACAAGCAGATTTCCGCTGAAAACAGTTTATCAAATGACACGCGGATTTTCCCCAAATCTCGCCCACCAAGATCCCACGCCCGTCCCGTTTTTCATTTCGATATTTGTCTCGTGTAGGCAAATGACAGTATGTCCATTTTTATGCAAAGCGAGATTTTTATTGTTTTACAATGAAAATCTCGCTTTCCACAAAATTGGACTTTCTGTCTTTTGCTTTACAGGACAGATACCCTATCACTGGGACTTGGGTGGCACGGTGGTAGAGGTCGGAAAGGTCGCGGGTTCGAATGCAGCTGGCGTCAAATGTATTCAGACCCTATTCGATGCCCGGTTTTGAAATCACATTTGTGGTGGACAAAAGACGTTAAGCCCTAAAGGTTTAACGCCTAACTTTGTGTGTGTGTGTGTGTGTGTGTGTGTGTGTGTGTGTGTGTGTGTGTGTGTGTGTGTGTGTGTGTGTGTGTGTGTGTGAATGTGTGTGTGTGTGTGTGTGTGTTTTGTTTTGGTTTTGGGGTTGTTTGTTTGTTTGTTTGTTTTATTTTTGTTTTTGTGTGTGTGTGTGTGTGTGTGTGTGTGTGTGTGTGTGTGTGTGTGTGTGTGTGTGTTTTAAAAGAGAAGTCTTCAAGGTCAAAAAGTGCTGTCGTTAACTCATTCGAAACGTGCCGCCTCCGGATACGCGGCTTATGTCGCATATCCGGAGGCGGCACGTCTCGAATGAGTTAAAGACTATCATTTAGGTAGATACGCCAGAACATGTACTGGGGAAAACAACACTTTTCTTCAAGAAAAATAATGGTAGTGTTGTAAGACAAATGCTGGACATTTTCTCATTGGGCGATTGAAAACGTTTCGCGGTCGATTCGAAAAGTTAATATGCAGCAGAACGATCCCAAGGAAGAAAAAAACACGCTTAGAAAAGACAGTTGCAGCACAGTTTACTATACTAATACAAATTACTAATATTAAAACCTTTCTCACAATAGAACTCGGTGTACGAATAATTACACAGTTTGCTGCTTATCTTTCTATGACGGGGGTGTCAAGAGTCACTGTTTAGACACCATTAAAATATCAAGTATTTCGAAATGGAAGGTGGAAGGATCACCATCTAAATTCGATTGTGAATATTTCGACTTTGACACAACCCAACAACACGACAATATGCTCTCTCTCTCTCTCTCTCTCTCTCTCTCTCTCTCTCTCTCTCTCTCTCTCTCTCTCTCTCTCTCTCTCTCTCTCTCTCTCTCTCTCAAACCACTCACCCTACCCCCACGCCCCACCCCCCACCCTCCTGTTTGCCCTCACGGCCCCTCCAAAGTCGTTCCAATACAGTTACACAGTAAGTTTGTACGTTCAAGCCTAATTTAATGTTGCCCTCAATTGAGCGAAGAGATGGAGCCTGGCAATTACTGAAGATGTTCTGCAAGAAGCATAGATTCTCATGATCCCCTGCAGATGCATGGGCTCATGAGAATCTATACTTATTGCAGGTGGGAGGGGATGTAAAAGCAGAACGAATAACAATCAATGTGTTGGAGCACGATGGGTGGATCGATTTGAACGTGGGGACTATTTCTCCGCGGGCAACGACACTGTCAAAAGGGCAGTGACAGGGCGCATCAACGTCCTCGGGGTTACCTCCCTGCGTCATTCCTGGGTTGCGCCCCTTGACCACCAGGCGGTGCTGTCCATTTCACGCCTGCGCTGTCGCAGATTGCAGTGCACGGACCTCTGTGCGAAAAAAGGAGAGTTGTCTCTACTTCAGGTCTCTCATACAGACTATTTCATCTGATTTTGGTAAAAAAAATTAGATTCCATTCGCATGTAATGTTTGTCCTCTGTCGATTTGCATCTGTGTTCCTCAGACTGACGGAGAAAAAGAGGAATAGTTTAGACGACCGATTGTGCCCCTAAACTCGAATCCACTTCGCAAAAAGTCACTGGGAGAATTGACTTGAAAATGGTCACTGGGCCTCTTCTTCTTCTGAGTCGTCTAGACAAAAATTGCGAGTGTCAACCCAATGCGCAAAAGACCATCGAGCTGACGTCGGCCGCCGTTGGCCCGCGCACGGCCGTGCACGGGCCAACGGCGGCCGACATCGGCCCGATGACCTTTTGCGCATTGGAAAGCGTATGAAACGAAAAGAAAATCCCAAACAAGGAGTTTACAAAACACCGCTTAAAAGGTAGTGAATTGTTTTCTAGTCAGTATGTTGACTTGTAATATTTAATAAAACACGTTGTAGCTATCATTTAATAAGCGTGTTTTTTTCTTGTTTTGGGGGATTTTATTTTGTGTGTCGTCTGCATCTCCTTCATCTCCCTGTACGTCCCAGACAATATTCTGGAATCAGCACTTTCTAGTGAATATTTGGACTAAGGGTACAACGGCCACGGTGTTTTGACTGTTTAGCATGGTATGCCCACTATTGTATGTCAGGCATACAGGTACATTTCAGGATAAAATTTTGTACTTTATCATCGAAAGCCCAAAAACTAAAACCAAAAAAAAAAATCTGTCATTCCAGATTATGGAACTTAGAATTTGCTCAGTTTCGGATGTCTTGATGTCTCACGTCGTTCTTCTTTATCATGCTGGGTCAGTTGCATGAGTGAGCTTAGTCCTGCGCCAGCTACTAAACAATGTGCTCCGCTGTAGCGGCTCACCTTGCTTAGTGGCTGGCGCACGACTAAGTTCACTCATGCAACTGACCCCTGGTCAATACAAATAAATTTATGAGGAAACAAACATTGGTAAAGTTGGTTAACTCACTCATGGTGCCCCGCATCAATAGCTGCGAAAGTGTCGTATAACGTTATCGACGGCCGGTTCGAACCCAGCTTGGGTCAAAATTTGCTCAGACATTTTTTTTCTTTGCCGCGTCTTTGAAATCATCTTCATGGTGGACAAAAAAGAAATTAAGCCCTAAACGTTTAACGCGTAATCTTTATAGTCGTATATAAATTTTGGACAGCTGATAAAGTAATGGGAGGAATACTCTTATTTGGAAGTTCATCAGTGTCTTAGGCCTGCGGTGAGTACGAGAAAAGAAGCTTGACTACACGCTTGTCCCAGCGGGTACAATAATCACAGCTGCGTCCATGCCCACACAGTTGGCCCCCTTCAAAACGATCTGATCTGACCAGATCCCCCTGCCTTGGCCCCTCCTAGATTAGATTCCCCGCTGTAAACAGTTCTTTGTGAGTCCCTTTCCGTCTGCAAGAGACATAGATTTGCATGAGTCCCTGCATTCGCAGGGACTGATGTGAATCTACGTCTCTTGCTCACTTAATATATATTTGCATTCCTCCAAATGAGGTGCAATCCTGAGTTAAACGTTCTTCGGTAAAGTGAAACTGCAATAGGCGTAGAGTCGCATGCGCTCCAGCAGCAGCAGAGACTCATGCGAATATATGCCTATCGATGACAGATCTAGTCCTCAGCTATTCCTCCGAATGAGGATACACTTTCGGGGCAATGCGGACGGCGTTAAATTGCTGATGTGAATTCATTTCTGCGTCCGCTGCAAATGACAAGCTCACAGTCTCGTCATGCAGGTCTGCACGGCGGCATGAAACGGTGAGATCAGGGAGGCAGATGGGGCAGAAAATTCCATTTGTGGGGGTCACATTCTGTGGAGAAGTGAGCGAGGCAGGCAGATTCTCATAAGCTCCTCCCATTTAGTGAAGGTTTGCGTAAATTCAATGTTCCTTTGCAGAAACCATTTACGACTTTCTTACTCAGTAGGTTTAGCGGACAACTCGATTGTTTAGATTGGTTTCTGGACAGAACGTGTCAATCCGTCGGTAAGATCATAGATCTTCATATGCCCGGGTAGTTTGCTGAGGTTTGTTTGAATTTCGCTTTTGTTTTCTGACACTCTGGACGACAGTTTCCGGCGTTCAGTAGGTTTGTCAGAAATTTTGAACTGTGTGGATGGGATGACTCGAATACTGTCAGTGCTATCACAGTCCTTAACTCATTCGAGACGTGCCGCCTCCGTGGCTTATGCCGCGAATCCGGAGGCGGCACGTCTCGAATGAGCTACTGAAAAGTCATATGTCAACATACACACATTTGCCTTAGTCATAACCAAAATGGTGACTGCAAAGCGCGTGAAATTCAAAGGAAAATCCCAACAACGAGAGAAACGCGCTTGAAAAAACAATTACAACACAATATGCGTGCTTCTTTCTTTGTTGAGATTTTCTTAACATACGTCTTGCATGTTTGTGGGGTTAATGAAGATTTAGGCCTTTTGATAACACATGTATGTCTGTGTTACTCAGAATGAGAGGTGCATACGGATATTGCAGTGACTTCCGTTCGTGTGGATCCAGTCCTGAAGGGAATGCAATGATGCCTGTCTTCGAGATGTATAGATCATTACGTACCCGTCACTGCAGGCCACTACAACATGTTTGTGAACAGTATTTTCGTGGAACCATTTTAGTGAATGGTGCATAATAATAATAATAATAATAATAATAATCACTAATAATAATATGATAATGATAACAATATCTTAAAATGATATTACTTTTTTATTGTCATTAAATATTATTTTTATTACTATTATTGATTTACTTAATTATTATTATCATTTAAATATTATTATCATAAAATATTATATTATTACTTTTGTGTTGTTGTTCAAAATCCCTTGTAGACCAGCATACATGTAAATATACTAATATAGTAACAACTGTCTAAAAACTGTCAGTGATAGAGTGGAGATGTTGGAACAGCCACCTACCCACTGTTGTTTTAGATGAAACAGAGGTAGGTTTAGCAGCATGCCAATCGGCTAGTACCTGCGCCGCCGATTCTCAGAGTGCTACACTTTCTGTTACAAATGTTCAACAATCAGACATGGAAATCGTCAAGTTTTGGGACATGTTTTCAGGTCGTGTCCAAAAGTGACGTTCGAACAATTCCTATGTATATATATCGAAAACCGCTCGATACAAATTTACGATATTTGCCAAGACTTATGTGATATGTTGCTCTTAACTCATTCTACCCCAACACCGAAATCCCAGAATTTTGCCGTTGTTCTCTGATGACTGCATTGCACTGCAGGACACAGATTGACCATGATAGTTCAAGGGTGATGCCAGAATAGCTTGGCGCCCATAGGCGCCAAGCTATTCTGGCATCACCCTTGAACTATCATGGTCGGTCCTTATCTTCCTGTGGTGTGTCTGGGGTAGAATGAGTTAAAGTGACATATTTTATTGTTCAATTCGGAGGTCATGCAAGAAATCTCTTGGTCTCGGTTTATCTCGCATTTCTCTTGAAGATGGATCGTGTTGAATTGTTCTCCGCACTCATGGGGTTAAAGACCACAACGTCTGCCTCATTTCTGTAATGAGACGCATACAGGCGTCGCAGGAACATAGATTTAAAGTGGTGTCATCAAGAGGCAAATGCGGGGGCTCATGAGGATCTATGTCTCTTTCAGGTGGGTCTTATTGGCTTGAGGTTAAAGACTATATCACCGTCTAGCCCATTTCTGTGATGAGACGGATACAGGCGTCGCAGGAACATAGATTCAAAGTGGAGTCATCAAGAGGCATAGATCCTCAAGAGCCCCCGCAAATACGGGGGCTCATGGGGATCTATGTCTCTTGCAGTTGGGTCCCTTTTGACTGTTGACTTTTCCTCGGTAGTCATGGGGGTGATGACTACATCACCGGCCACCCCATTTCTGTGATGAGACGGATCAAAGGCAAATCTGCGCTGATCCCCTTGTCCTATTGTGAGCCCCCTCTGTCCAGACGTGATATCCATCAGTGTATAAGGGCCGTAAGGCTGATGTCGTCTTAAGAGCTAAGTCTGGCATTACTGTATACTCGTATTATCTGTCACAAAAGCCGTGAGACTAAAAACGAACACTACAACAATACCACAGAAGTAAGAGCTGTTGCTGATATCTGTTGCTGTTGTTTTTGTTTTGGTTGTTGTGGTTGTTTTTGATGATGAGGAGGAGGAGGAGGATGCTTTTGTTTTTGTTGTGGTGGTTGTTGTTGACGTTGTTTGTTGCTTTGCTTGTTGGAAAAAGAGCAGTGCGCTATCGTCCTTGTGAGACAGCAGTGATAACAACGACAAACTCATTATTATTGCATGTGTACTTAATATAAATATATTTCGGATATAACTAAGTTTGTTATAAGCGAAGAAATACTGCTGCCGAGGCATCATCATCATCATCATCATAATCATCATAATCATCAATATTATCATCAGCATCATCGTGGTATTCATCATAATCATCATCATCATCGCCAGCATCGTCATTATTATTATTATTATTATTATTATTATTATTATTATTATTATTATTATTATTATTATTATTATTATTATTATTATTATTATTATTATTATTATTATTATTATTATAGCAGTAGTATCAGTAGCTGTAGCTTAGCATTTTATCATTTCCATCAGCATACTCAAACATGGCATGACTCGACGGTACTAAGACCCGTCCAGACGCAATATCCATTAGTGAACGGGTATTACAGTCTGGGCACCCTCCTTTATCGAAAGCACGTGCAAAACCCCATTTAATGCAAGATAGATAGATCCTCATGTGCCCCCGCATTGCGGGGGCTCATGGGGATCTAGGCCTCTTGCTGCTCGAGTTGTTGCTTTTTTCTACGCAGAATGCATAGTTTGTTCGGCTGCATTAGTCATTATAGTTAACAGACTGGTGAAAGTGCTGGGGAAGACTGGGGAATGCATTGTCGCCCGTGTTCGGTCGCCAAATTGGGTCACAGTGAGTAGATCCACAGTATTAGTTTTCTCTCTTTATCATAAAGTATGTTATCGAGCAAAACTACACAGAGCAGTATAACCCAACAAAAAGCAAAGAAACGAATAAATATAATACGGCACAATCACATTTTGACTCTGAATTCATTACGTTAAGAGTCGTTGATACGTATGTGAAATTGTACTTGTTTGTAATTTGTTTACAAAATAAAATTATGGTCGCCATCACGTTACACATTGTCATCATCAAAATTATTATCGTCTTGAACCACCATCGTATTCATCGTCATTAAACGTATTATATAGGTAGTTTGACATCGGAGCGCTCCACGTTTTATTCGCAAATATCTCCGCAAAGAACAACTTTTCGATACCAATCTTAGAAAAAATATCATTCAATCACAGTTGAACTAATACGATTTATTTTTTTATTAAACTCAAACAATGTGTCAGTGTTGCTGTACATTCATAACAAAAAGATTGGACTTTTTTTTTCATAAAATGACTGATTTTACATCCATAAATGTGCCCCAAATATATTAAGCCCAGTATAAGAAAGATCCATTTTTACGTGAATTAACAAGTTTTCAAACCTGAAACAGCGCAGGTATACATGAAGTCTGCATGCTTGACTTCGATATTGAAATCTGCCGGCGCACTATTGGAGTATTGAACATGGCTTGTTCTCGTCTTTTCACCAAATTTTGACGACTGTGTAGCAAAATCGACAAATCATAGGAGTTCAGTAAAAAGAATTCCATGTTAGGTCAGTTGGCACTAAATTATGTTTGTTCTTAAAGTGATACAGAAACGTGTTTCTTTGCTGAGATATCTGGGAAAAACGGTGCGCGCTCCGACGTCATACGTTCCCTCAAATTGTCATACCATCAAAACGGCCAAAGAAACTAGCCTATGGGAATGATTATCACTGCTGGACACTTTTTATTGAAAAATATTCTCTACAACTGTTTTAAGCTGTCAAACAAATTTTACAATTTAAACGATCACTTTATTAAAGGTGACATTTAAAAAAAATTTAAATTGTATCTGCTATTTTAGACTGCCCTTCGAGATTCCTGTAAGGCAATGACCAGTTTACTGTCACTGGACATATTTTATGTCTATGAATTCATGGCAAATTGTGAGCCGTATAACGTCAGTCGCCCAAGGAACACAGATATAAATAAGACCAGCAAGAGGCAAAGAACCTCATGAGCCCCGCGGACGGCGGGGGCTCATGAGGTTCTTTGCCTCTTGCAGTTGCGTGGGCTTCGCAATTCCCTACGATTTAAAGAGTTAAACGTTGCATACTTGGATTGTTCCTCGAGTGGAAGTTTGATTTCCGTGGCAGATGCACCTATTTCTTTCTGCTCTCACGAGGGGACAGAATTGTGACAATCGCCAAGGGCTTTTCTTTTTTGCACGATAGAGCAACCCCTCGATCGAAAGCACACGCAAAACGCCAGACATATGCAAGATGCATATATTGTCATTAGTCTCTATGTCCCATAGAATCTATGTCCCACTTTGGTTCGAGTTACCCTTATGTTATTGAGCATTCCCAGGAACAGAGCCAAGAGCACCATACAGTCAATCGCCACCGGAGCAGGGGTGTAGAGACAGGCTTCAAGCGTAGGGTATACTTTAACTCATTCGAGACGTGCCGCCTTCGGATACGCGGCTTATGCCGCGTATCCGGAGGCGGCACGTCTCGAATGGGTTGAAGGACATAGTAAACCAGACCAATATTGGTGCGATATCAAAATTCAATTCAATTCAATTCAATTCAATTCAAAAAGCTTTATTTATCCCGCTAGGGGCAATTAAAGGGGTCCGACAGACTCAGGACCTCCGGGAAGACTTCTGATGGGTGGGGTGGAGCGCAGAGGTCCAATGTTGATACTGCTGCGTTTACAACATGCATTGTATGAACGGTTACCTCCCGTGATTTGCAAACCCTTGGAATTCAGAGCTGTCCGAAGTACAAGACCAAGTGGATTAATGTTCTCTGTAGAAGCACTATTAACCCTTTTAGCCCCAAAGTCCCATTTCTCAAATTTTGGAGGTATTGCCTAACGACTATTTACCCGTTGCAGGGGATGGATTGATTGACCATGATTAATCAAGGGTAGTGCCAGATTAGCTTGGCGCCTTCAGGCGCCAAGCTAATCTGGCACTTCCCTTAAATTATCATGGTCAATCAATCTCCTGCTGTAGGGACTCCGGGCTAAAAGGGTTAACATAAAATATAAAGTGTTCTGGACTAAGCACTCACGTTTGTAACTATATACTCTTCACGTCCAGTTAACATTGAGCCTCTGCCGGTAGACAATACCATTATAATGCCGGCAACAAACAAACAAAAATATTTTTTAAAACTTGTGTCGAAAAGCAATGCACGATTTCCTTTGCGCTTTTTCAATTAATGTCCAAGAAACTCGACAAAATTGCCCCCAGATTGGTTAAAAACAAAAAAATGTTCATATGTTTAACGAGCAATAAGTAGGTCGGGCGATTTATTTTACAACTAAAGAATTTTTGTTGTTGTTGTTGTTTTTTTGGGTTTTTTTTTTTTACAAAATGGATAATTAGTGACGATTTACTGTCAAATCAAGGGAGTAAACTCGAGCTGATTTCACTCCCTTGATTTGACAGTGGGATAGAAAAGGTCGATGAAGTAAGAGGACAAACGTTTTTAAAAACAAAAATTAGGATAAAAAAAAGTAATAAATAAAAAAAACATTTAAAAAGTATTTTTTAAAGTAAAAATTAAAATAAAAAATAAAAAATAAAAAAATTAAATAAACTTTTGCTTCGACCCCAGTTTATAAAAATCAAATAAATCACGTACGATGCAAAGGAAAAGGGGCAGCCATATCCAATAATGTCACAGAAATCGAAAATAGCGACACCGATTAGGTTCCGGACAAATATTAGAATACTAATACAACTGGACTTCGTGTGGGCGCGGCCGGTAAAGTCTTCTGGATAAAGGAAAGTACGTTGTAGTTCTAAAATAGTCACTAGGTCTAATTCGGGAAGGAATTCAAAAGACTGTCCTTGTTTTTGTGGCCACACGCTTTAACCTGCAAGTGGCATAGATCCTCATGAGGATCTATGCCGCTTGTTAAAAGAGATCGGCATCTTTGGGAGTTCATATTTTTTGCTTTAACTCACTGAGCCCGAGGTACGATATACCCACATTTTGGAGTTATACTCTAAGGATTGCATTACAGTTCAAAAGACAGATCGACCATGATAGTTTAAAGGTGATATCAGAATAGCTTGGCGCCTATAGGCGCCAAGCTATTCTGCCACCACCTTTGAACTATCATGGTCGAGCCATCTCTTGCTGTGGGGTGTCGCGGGCAGAATGAGTAAACGGCGTAAGGGCCAGACGGGGAGAAAAGCGGTCAGCAGAATTGTGCGCAGTACCTTCGGCGCTGGCCTTGTCGGGTATGATCTGAAACAAGGATAGATTCTCATGAGCTCCATCAGCCATACTGTTTCACTCCATCTTACTGCAAGAGGCATAGAGTCTCGTCTGCTTTTGCAGCTAGTTTATATTCGCATAAGCCCTAGAAGAAATGTATATCTTCTCTCTTCAAAAGGCTTAAATTTTCACAAGCGCCTCGATCGGATCTTTGCGAGGCAGTAAGTCCATTTTTGTGAAAAGCGAGATTGTCATTGTAAAACAGTGAAAACTTCGCTTTTTACAACAATGGACTTACTGTCTTTTACTATCCCTGCAAAGGCCTTCATCCACTCTTAAATTTTCATCTGCAAAAAGAATAGATTTTTTGAGACTTTTCTAACAACGATTACTTCATTTAACCCTTATCATTCGGAATGGACCAGTGTGTGAAATAAGTTTGACTAAAATAGTTCAAGGGTAGTGCCAGAATAGCTTGGCGCCTTTAGGCGCCAAGCTATTCTGGCACCACCCTTGAAATAAAACCACTGGTCTATGTCTTTATCTGTAAGTTTTATAATGCAGCTTGCATATCTCATTCTACCCCAGACACACCACAGCAAGATATGGATCGACCATGATAGTTCAAGGATGATGCTTAAATAGATTGGAGCCTATGAAATAATAATAATAATAATAATAATAATAATAATAATAATAATAATAATAATAATAATAATAATAATAATAATAATAATAATAATAATTACGGTATTTATATTGCGCTTAACTTATAATAATTATAACTCTAAGCGCGGACTCACAACTCGCGCACGCATGCGCACGCTTTTGTCAATGACTCACGTACCACAAATACATTACGACAGTCAGCTTATGGGCACCAAGCTATTCTGGCATCACCCTTCAACTATCATGGTCGATCTGTGCCCTGCACTGCACTGCAGTCTTTAGAGGACAACGGCAAAATTTGGGGATTTCGGTCTTGGGGTACAATGAGTTAAGGCAATTCTTCAAATTTGAAGCTTTTAGCCTCAGTATGATATGGGTTAACCCTTCCCTGTCGGTTATCACGAATTTCGCGTCAGAAAAGACTGCACACTGACTGAAATTCTCGCGGAGAATACAAATGTAAATGAGACAAAATTAGGGATACAGAACATACAACTAACAAGAGACAGAACTAACAAGAGACATACAACCTCATGAATCCCCGCAGATGAGTCTCTTGCAAATGGGCCGCGTTTGCCTTGCCCGGCAGTTCAGGGGTTGTCTCGCTAATTTAACATCTCTGTTCTCTTGTGGACCTTTTTTTTTTTGTTTGTTTGTTTAATGGCGGATTTCAGCCGGTGACCTCTCCGCCAAGATGTACAGTGTATATTATTCTGCCAATATGAACCGGTCTTGCTGCGGGGTACAATTATAGATTCGCGTGTCACCTGGTGTTATGTGTCCACCTCTCCGCTCCATCTGAGCTGACCACGCGTGACCCTGGGGCAAGATTTAATAGGGTAGGGAAAGGGCCGGGGCCAGGGATGTGACCTGACACGTGCAACGCGCTCTCAGCACAGAAGGGAGAAAACCGAAGTTATATGGCAAGAGTTGTGCCCCTCGGACCGTCAGGACTCAGTAGGTTACTATTTTGATGACGTTTTTAGAGGGGAACAACTCTTGCTATAACTTCGGTTCCCCCCCGCCCCCCCCCCCCCCCCCCCTGTGCTCTCAGTGCGAACGCTTATGGTATGGTATGGTATGGTATGGTATGGTATGGTATGGTATGGTATGGTATGGTATGGTATGGTATGGTCTCTCAAGGCACCGTAGGGATGGAAGCTGAAGCTTTTGAAAGCCTGCTGCTACTAAGCGCTGCTTTATGTGCAAACTATTAAAGCTTAGGCCTGTGTCGCACGGCAGAAAGAAGCCCTAGACGAAGCGAAAACAGATAGACCCATTTTGACGCACAATAAATTTGACCCTCGAGTCGATCTGGCGAAGTGTGTTTGTTATGTTTGGTTGTTTGTTTGTTGTTTTTGTTTTGTTGTTTTTGTTTTTGTTGTGTTTTTTGTTTTTGTTGTTGTTGTTGTTGTTGTTGGTTGTTTTGTTTGTTTTTGGGGTTTTTTTGTGCATGTTGCTGTCCATACGCAAAGCTCAACAAATTGACCGACGGTCGATCTACCTAGTGAATTATTGTTTGGCGTGTTGCTGTCGATGCGCAAAGTTTAATTTGCACGCAAACAGAGGGTCTGTTTTGCTTACGTGACCACCACCCACCCCCCCTCCCCCCCCCCCTTCCTCCCGCCCCGCCCCCCCCCCCCCCTCCCCCCTCCCCCCTCCCCCCCCCCCCGGTCCAAATAACCGAAAAGATCGGCCTGTCATGTTACTATATGCTTAGACGAACGCTACCTAGTTTGAAGTGACATACACGTTCATGAGCCCCCGCAGTCGCGGGGGGCTCAGGAGGATGTATGGCTCTTAGATAGTCCTATGTTCCTAATGTCTATTTATGGTTCCATTCGGACCTGTTTTGTTCCCGCACGAATGTTTGCAGTTACAGTCTCGCAATTCGTGATTGCTGGCAACTAAAGCGTTACCACCTTCCCCGCCACTTAACGCATACTTTCTTTCTGAAATCTCTTTTCAATCAACTACAAAAAGCCACAGCCGTCTAAGGAACATGGAATCAAATTGGTCTGAGCAAGAGGCGTAGATCCTCATGGGCCCCCGCTGTCGCGGGGGCCCATGAGGATCTATGCCTCTTGTTCAGACCAATTTAACGCATAACCACTTAACGCATATTTTTCTTTCTGAAATCTCTTTTCATTCAACGACAACAAGCCACAACCGTATAAGGAACATGGAATCAAATTGGTCTGAGCAAGAGGCATAGATCCTTATCCGCGACAGCGGGGGTCCAAGAGGATCTATATCTCTTGCTATTTCAATCGTGTTCACTTTATCTCGGCAGTGAAGGGATTACGCCAAACTTACCACCTAAAATTGACCCCGGGTTGATCAGTGTCAAGCCAAAAATGATCCTGATCTTTTCTTGTCCGACAGCTTCGGTGTTCTCACAGGCGTGATCATTACTGGCCAGTGTTTGATTTCTTTTACGGGCTCTGTCAGCCAAGCTCCAAAGTTCTGACCTCTTTCAAAGAGTGTTGTACACACCCTATTACTGCCGAACAGCCTGGAGAGGGATGGGCTCCGCCAGGTTCTTTTGCCCAAGACACAGCACATGCAATGACAACCTTACCTCAATCCATACCGGATCGGTCGTCGCCCGGAACAAGGACCGCGCCTTCTGTCTTGCGCCAGGGAAATACCATCAGTGGTGCCCCAACGGTCGGCAAGACTACGGGATCTAGATAGATAGATAGATAGATAGATAGATAGATAGATAGATAGATAGACAGACAGACAGACAGACAGACAGACAGACAGACAGACAGACAGACAGATAGATAGATAGATAGATAGATAGATAGATAGATAGATAGATAGATAGATAGATAGATAGATAGATAGATAGATAGATAGATAGATAGATAGATAGATAGATAGATAGATAGATAGATAGATAGATAGATAGATAGATAGATAGATAGATAGACTGCCGAGAAAAAAATGGCATCACACTACTGCAAGAGGTATAGATCCTCATGAGGGCCCCCGCAGTCGCGTGGGGCTCATGAGGATCTATGCCTCTTGCTGAAACCACGTTGTATCCATTGTTCATGGGACGGCTGGAGCTGAAATTACACCGATTTCAGACGTGCACTGAAGGGGTTAAGGTCAGGCACTGGACAAATAATGGAGAAAAGATT
The DNA here is from genome assembly GCA_036245525.1 of Semisulcospira habei. Taxonomy (NCBI): domain Eukaryota; kingdom Metazoa; phylum Mollusca; class Gastropoda; family Semisulcospiridae; genus Semisulcospira; species Semisulcospira habei. The sequence goes on from BTPG01000001.1 coordinate 286,746,057, forward strand.
GGAAACACACGCATCTTAATTACAACAACAGAACTTTGATTACTTTCGGTTGGTGTGAATTTAATTCTAGAAGCAGCATAATTATTTCCCAGACATTTTCATTACTGACCTCCAAGGAGCAATGAATGCGAAAACAGCAGCCTCCATTTTGGCAAAACTGTTTGAGTTGTAAATATTATTTACGTCGTTAGCAAAATTTATCAATTTAAAAAAAAAAGATAAATGATATAAAATAAAGCAAACTAAAATAAATGAAATAAACAAAATAAGTAAAATGTATAAAATAAAATAGTATACAATAAAATATAAAATAAAATGAATAAAATATAGATCTTTCCAACAACGGAATAAAATAAAATATTATATATAATAAAATAAAATAAATTACAATAAAATATTTTTTTAAAAGAAAAGAAAAGAAAAGAAACGCCTTTCCAACAATACGTTACTTCACGGATGAAGGATCTGATTTTGATCTAAATAATAATGCACAACCCTAAAGCATCATTTTCGATCATATAATGAGAGATCGTACACACAAAAACATAAGGAGCGTGAGCATTACCGCGCGCACTAAATAGTATTCAATCAACTTTGCTTATGACGATGTCAGCACTAACAATAATTGGATTTAACAACACCCTTTTGTGATGTCCCATTTGCCCTTTTTTATGACTACACATTAATTTGCATAAAATAGAAAACTTCGGATGGAACGGCAAGAACAAATTTCTACCCTTGCATTTCGTTTAAGCCTTTCAGTACCAGTTGACTCAGATTGTGTTTCTGAAAGCTTTCTTAACCCTGTTATCCCCTGATCCATACAACAGGTGATGGCTTGACCATGTTAATTCAAGGGTAGTGCCAGATTAGCTTGGCGCCTGAAGGCACCAAGCTAATCTGGCACTACCCTTGAATTATCATGGTCAAGCCATCTTCTGCGACTGGTACATAGTCGTTACGCAACACCTCCAAAATTTGAGAAAAGGGACCTTAGGGCTAAAAGGGTTAATTCAACACCTAAGAGCCCGAACTGTCCATGTTCAAAGTGGTGTCAGTAGGAGGCATAGATCCTCATGAGCCCCGGCATCCCGTTCAGTGGCAGTCGACGCAGATTGTGTTTCTGCAGTTTTTGTTGAGTCAACACCTTCAAGCCCTAACTGTCCATAGAACGTGGATTCAAACAGATGTCAGACAAGAGGTATACATCACTGGACATTCACGTGATGCGCATGGTCAGCTCAGCTACTGAGGTTTCGGGAATTTTGATCGCTTGTATTTGAAATTTATTAAGTGGCCTGAAACCGGTAGCAAAGTGGAGGGGGGGGGGGGAAGAAAAGCCGGAGTACCCGAAGAAAAAATCCCCGACGGTCCGCCCGAATGCAACGGTGACACTTACTAGAGGAGAAAAGTCCTACACTAAAACCCGGTATCCAACCTCGAAACCTTCAGCATTGGTGTCAGGCGCCTTGCCACTGCGCCTTGTATAAGCTGCCCGACCTATTTCTTCACTGTTGGCACTGGAAACAAAATATATCTCAGTAACACACGTCACTCAAGCATCTCGGCTGTTTGGACGCCGAATCAAACAGGGAGGCAACTCTTCCCCGCTTCCGGTTTCTTTCAGGCTAAAATGGCGGCGTCTTGAGGCTGGGTGACCGCGGCGAATGGGAGACGACAAATGGAATTATGTCCCCTTTTTATCTGCAAGAGGCATAGATCCTCATGAACCCGCAGTCGCCGGGCCTCATGAGGATCTATGCCTCTTGCAGACTTAAAATCAAAATGTTTCTCGAATTCCAAGTATTACTGGGGTGTCGTATGGTTAGTTCTTCTTGATGAAGTCCTACAATGCCACACCGGAAGTATCACAATGACACTCCGGAAGTGAATAAAAGATCATTGTAGAATGTGTTTTGACGTTTTTAGGGTGCAAAAGATCTTAAAAGGGTGCTTGACATGTGGAATGTTTAAAAAAAATGTCAGGAGATTCCAATTCAACGGATAAAATCAGAACTTGTCATGTTCAGTTCCTTGACCTGGGCCTGGGTCATGCTAGGAAGTTTAGGTGGAGCTTACTTTTTTTAAAATTTAATTTGCTCTTCAGGATAGTATTGTACACTTGTTTTCCTGAAGTTTGCGCAGGAGACTTGTGACTGTGTTTTTAAGCACACTGAATTAAGTCGGTCAATTGATCTATATGAATGAATACTGACAATGCAAGGAAAACCGAAAGGTCAAGTAGCAATTAATTACAAGGGAAGACTTGGGTGTTTAATATTAATCCACAATAAGCAGAATTACTGTTTGCATACATGTTATTGTGACAACCATTAACCCCTAGACTGCCGGGGCAAGGGCGAACGCTAAAAGAGACAAATACGCACACTCTTGACCCCTCCCGGTCGAGGATGTCTCTTGTGAGTCATATGCTCTTTAACCATAATTTTGTCTCATTTACTCTCTCTGTGTTCTTCACGCGAATGTCGGTCAGTGTGCAGTTGTTTCTGACGTTCAATTCGTGACCACTGGCAGGGAAGGGGTTAAGTCATTCACTGCCCGCGGGCGCAGACTGCGCTTCTGAAGTCTTCGTCACTTCAACGCCTAAGAAGTCCCAGTCGTCCCAGGAACATAGACACAAAGTGGTCTCAGCAAGAGACATAGATCCTCAAGAGGATCTATATCTCTTGCAGTTGGGCGTTGTTCAATTTTTTATAGATAGTGTATGTGTGTGTGTGTGGGGGGGGGGTGCCGGGGGGGGGGGTTTAATGGTCATGCATGGATTTTTTTAATAACCTTTTCCAGTTATTTCCACATTAGGCTGTTTTGAGTCGACATACTGCATTCACACATCTTGGACATAACTCTAAGGTTAACAAACTGTTCATGAAACAAAAAACAAAACATAACGAAACAAACAAAACAAAACGAAACGAAACAAAACAAAACAAAACAAAACAAAGCAAAACGAAACGAAACGAAACGAAACAGACTTGCATGCCTTAAAAGTCTTTTCTGTGATTTTTTTTCCACATTAGACGGACACGTTTGCAACCTTTATTTGTGGAAGGGTGGGATGGGGGAGGGGGATGTTGTGAGATGGGGGTTGTGGGCTTTAATTCGTACCACTGAGAATGCTTCCAGGGCTTGGAACAATTGCTAGAATGTCAATTTTTTTTCTAAAAGCGATATTTTCTATACAATACATTAACCCATTCAAGCCCGACACACCGCAGCAAGACATGGATCGAGCGTGGTGCCAGAATAGCTTGGCCCCCATAGGCGCACCACCCTTGACCTATCATGCTCGATTTGTCTCTAAAATTGTCATACAGTCTTTCATATGGCAACTTCAAAATTTGTGAATTTCGCTCCTGGGGCAGAATGTGTTGAGAATCTTGCATTTACAAAATCAGTATATTTATTCTTTGTGAAAACCGAGCTTTTTAGTGTAATACATTGAAACCTTTGTTTTAAGCGAAAAAAAGGACTTACTCGTATATGTACTGGCTTTTGTGAAACAAGAGTATATTAGTTCAGGGCGGTTTGTGCTTTTTTTTAATCCTCGTCGCAGAATTTTCAACGTGTGCTCCCTTGGAATTGAAATTATATTTACCACGTTTTATGTTGTCGTCTGGAGTTCCGTTTAATTTTGATTAATTGATTTGCGCACTGACATCTGGGGTTGGTTACACACTCGCTGCTCATTGTCAAAGCCACACGTCAATGGAAAAAGTCTGATCACACGATACTTGAAAAGTATGCGTGACTGCTCAAAAGTACACCCCAGTGCGCAATGGCCATCTGGCCGCCGTCGTTAAACGTTCACATATTTTGTGAGCATTTGGAAACGTTCATATGTTTTGTGATTAATTTTGCTCGCCTTTCCACCTAGAAATCTGATGGGTGCCCTGAGAAGAATGTAAAACACGTGGCGGTCGTGCCTTCTCCCATCTTGGCACCGCCACTTGGAACAACCTCCCCGCCCCTGTCCGTAACTGTCAAACGCTCTTCTCATTCAAATCACTTCTCAAAACCCACCTCTACAACGCTGCCTTTTACTAGTTCATTTCCCCAGCCATGCACAATTCATCACCACTGTCGCGCGCGCGCGCGTGTGTGTGTGTGTGTGTGTGTGTGTGTGTGTGTGTGTGTGTGTGTGTGTGTGTTTGCGTGTGTGTGTATGTGTGTGTGTTCGCATGTTGTGTGTGTGTGTGTGTGTGTGTGCGTGTTGGCTGTTAGCCTTTTCATTGTATCAGCGCTTAGAGCTTCTTTTTTAAAAGGAGCTTAACAACTCTCCTATTATTATTATTATTATTATTATTATTAAGACAAAAGTCAATTAAGCCCATTTGTTTAACACAATGAAAATCTCGCTTTTCACGAAAATGGACTTGCTGTCTTGTGCCTTCAAAGAGCAGATTTGTCAAACACGCATACTCTTTATCAACCCATTGAACCCTGACGCACTAAAGCAGGGGATGGATCGACCATGATAATTTAAGGGTAGTGCCAGATTACCTTGGCGTCTGATGGCGCCTGGTTAATCCCATCAGTGCCATTGGTCGCAGATCGCACTTTCTTACTTATGAGGCTACAAAAACTCTGGTTTGTTCGTTTGTTCTGTCTCGCATCGACAATGCCAACTCACTCTTATCTGGATGCCTGCAGTATCTATTTGATCGGCTTCAAAGAGTCCAAAATTCAGCCGCACGTCTGGTCATAAAAGCGAAAATGTCAGACCATGTCTCCCCCATCCTGCACGCTCTCCAACGGTTGCCAGTGAAGGAGAGAGTTAAACACAAAGTCTTGTCCATTTGTCATGTTTCCCTCTCTGACACTGAACCCACTTGTCTCTCAGAGCTCCTTCACTGTTATATCCCTTCCAGGCAGTTGCGCAGTTCGTCTGACAATAAAATGCTTCGGATTCCTACAGTAAGGACTAAAGGATTTGGGCAGAGATCTTTTTCTTACCAGGGTCCATCAGTTTGGAATGATCTTCCTAAATCATTGAGACACAGTGAGTCCAGTGCCAATTTTAAACACAGTCTTAAACCCCATCTTTTCCCATCTTGATTATCAGTGTTCATGTATTTAGTCATTTTCTGTTCTTTTGTGTAATTGTACATGTGGTTTTGGTATTGTCACTTTTTGTGTAATATTTTTCTTCTTCATATGTACGGCGCCTAGAGCATCTTACCATGTATAGGCGCCTTATAAATCCTCCTCCTTATTATTATTATTATTATTATTATTATTATTATTATTATTATTATTATTATTATTATTATTATTATTATTATTATTATTATTATTATTATTATTATTATTATTAACTCGTTCATCCCCGACACACCACAGCAAGACATGGATCGAGCATGATAGTTCAAGGGTGGTGCCAGAATAGCTTGGCGCCCACAGGCGCCAAGCTACTCTGGCACCACCCTTGAACTATCATGCTCGATCTGTTTAAAATTGTAATACAGTCCTTCAGAGGGCAACTTTAACATTGGGGATTTTCGGTCCTGGTGTAGAATGTGTTAAATCTTCCTTAATTCAAGAGCTACAGCCGCCCAAAGGAACCTGTATAGAGAGAAGTCATTGCAAGAGACATAAAATCATGAAAAATAAAAACTTTAAAAAACAATAAAACATGGAAAAATTCTTGGGTTTTTTTTTTTTCAATTGCAAGGAAAACAGACCTTCGTGATTCCCCGCTGTCGCGGGGGGGGGGGGGGGGGGGGGGTCATGGAGATCTACGCATCGTGCAGATGTCATTTGGCTCGCAAGTCCATCTCTCGGCCGACTATGTTATTTGATTGGTTAGTTAGTTCGGAGTTTAACGTCCACGGCACCGAAGTGATAATGGACGACCCTGACGGGCAGTTGTGGGGGACAAAAATCTATTGCCTATGGGGTACGACCTGAACATTGATCAATTAGTCAGGCACACTGCAACTGTGCCACTTTGATTTACCAGGACCTTTCAACAGACATGCTATGGAACAAGTCCGTCTTTTTTCCCTGGCTTGCGAGTCCAGCTACCGGGTCCGGAACGGGGACTCGAACCCACGACCCGGAGATTCTCTTCGCTCTCTTGCTCCGACGCTTAATCGCCTGAGCTATTTGGGACTCTGTTCTTTGATAATAACCACTGACTCCCCGATGGTTTGTGTTTCAGAAGAGCAAAATCACACTTAAACCTATGGGGAAGTAACCTGTGTGACACAAAAATACACGTGCAACGATGCTTGTGGTGCAAAAGTGCAAAATTAGGCCTAATCTAAGGGGAGAACGCGCGCGGCAGAAACAAAGGGACACAACCACGGCAGTAATGATTCGAGTACCCTAAAGCGCCAAGCTTTTGTTTCGTTCCGACCAATTTCCTGATTCATTTTTGGTGTGACTTTTTATAACGGCGTGATTCGTTGGAGGAGTTCATTTGCTGGTGTGTTCGAACAGTTGTGTCGATTATGCATCCTCACTGGCTCAGTCAACGTAGCTACGTAGCCCAGCGGGCAGCATAAGGATAAAACATTCTAAGGGTAGTACACTGAACACTTTTGTGCGTGAGGAACCAAATATACACTCTTTCATCCAAGATAAGCCTTCATCCGTGTATTTACGCATTAGCTTCGGAAAAAAAACAGACAGAATCCAAAGAAAACACTTTGACAGGGCCTTACTGTGAAACTCAAGACGATGCAATGGCTTAAATGATCAAGTCGCTAATGATTGGATTTGTTACGGTCAATTAAGTAAGCAAAACGCTCTTCTAATTCTACCGACGTCGGCTGCAGTTGGTCCGCGCACTGAACTTCGCACATTTCAATGTCACAGTCTGCGATGCATTGCAATTTGCAAAACGTCCTCGGCCCGACGTCGGCTGCAGTTGGTCCGCGCACTGAACTCCGCACATTTCAATGTCACAGTCTGCGATGCATTGCAATTTGCAAAACGTCCTCGGCCCGACGTCGGCTGCAGTTGGTCCGCGCACTTCTGTGTCAGAGGTCGGGCCGAGGACTTTTTGCAAATTGTAATGCTTCGCAGTCTGTAATAATAATAATAATAATTAATAATTACGGTATTTATAATGCGCTTATCTTATAATAATTATAACTGTAAGCGCGCACTCACAACTCGCACACGCATGCGCACGCTTTAGACAATTACTCACGTACCACAAATAGTGAAAATACATTACGACGGTCAGCTTGGGGTGGGGAGTGTGGTGATATAGTGCTAGAACTGTTGAAAGAGGTGAGTTTTGAGGGCGGACTGGAAGGAGGAGAGAGAGTGTTTCTGACGAAGAGAGAGTGGGAGGGTGTTCCATGTGGATGGACCGTATACTGAGAAGGAGCGGGGGCCGAAAGTGCTGAGTTTGGTGCGGGGGATGAGGAGTCGGAGAGGGTCGGAGGCGGAGCGGAGGGAGCGGGGAGGAGTGTAGGGGTGAAGTAAGTTGGCGAGATAGGTAGGAGCGCAGTTGTTGAGAGATTTGTAGCAGAGAGACAGAATCTTGTATTTGATGCGTTGGGGGATGGGGAGCCAGTGAAGGAGCTTGAGCAGGGGAGTGATGTGGTCGGATTTTTTCTTTCTGAGGACGAGGCGGGAAGCATTGTTCTGAACGCGCTGGAGAGTGAGAGTGGTGGAGTGAGGAAGGCCGGAAAGGAGAGAGTTGCAGTAGTCGATGCGTCTGTGACATTGAAATGTGCGAAGTGCCTTTTTAAAACGAAATCAAGTCGCACAGAAACAAATTAGCTAACATGCAGATTCCAATTTTTAAATAACTCGCGCTTCGTTTCGTTTTCCGTTCCCTGCAATCTATCATTAGCGTGTTTTCCGATCCAAACAAATCATATAACCGACAGCCTCTCAGCAGGGCCAGGATAATCACTCAGTCTGCGTAGAAAGTTTGCAAATTATAATTTTAGCTTTAGTCGTGTAATGAACGATGCACAGCTACAAAAGACATAGAGCCTCATGGGCCCCTGCATGCTGTATGGGCTCATAAGGATCTATGTCTTTTGTTGTCACTGTTTAAGTTGCCATCGTCGCAACTCCGATCCGCCATTGTGGGTGATTCGGTGCTCAAAATGCGACGGCAAAATGTTTTGTATGGATGATTTGATAAACAAAACAAATAAAATCGGTCGATGAAAACAGATATTTAAAAAAATTGGATTGATATGACCGCCAAAAATATCAAACCAAAGTCCACCGATATTCTTTTTTAAGTTTATTTATTTTTTATTTTAATTATGGTTTTACAAGTTGTTTGTGAGAGAGAAGAAGAAATACAAAACGAATTTTCTTCAGAAACTAATCAGTGCATTGCAGATTAGTAATTTGTCTGTTCTGATTTTTTTAGATATTACACTGAATACCTTGCGTCCTCCTCCTGTTTAGGAATAACGATGTAAATGGTCCTGGCAGGAATAATAGATCTACATGAATGTCTCATAGGCTCATGGATATAGGAGTAGGTAAAATTAACCCATTCAGCCCTGACGCACTACAGCAGTAGATGGGTGGACCATGATAATTCAAGGGAAATGTCAGATTTGCTTGGCGCCAGTCGTAACAGACTGTCAGCGCCAAGCTAATCTGGCACTGCCCTTGAATTATCATGTCGATCCAACTCCTGCAACTGTTGCATAGTCATTAGATGACGCCTCCAAAATTTTGGAAATGTGGCCGTCGGGCTGAATGAGTTAATAATCGCAAGATCTTTGACTACATAATGCCCGCCTTTTTTTAGGTTTGCAAGCAATAAATGGTTCTGGTAAAAGGCATAGATTTTCATGAGCCCCCGCAAGCTTGCGGGGGCTCATGAAAATCTATGACTCTCGCGTTTGTCTTGCGCTTGTTTGGCGTCAGTCTGGTTTTTTCTACAGGAGTAGTTTTGAGCTGTTGAAACTATTTGATGAATTAGATGTCTCACTTGAGCTCCTCTTGATATGACATTTGCCGAAAATATGATTTTTTTTATTAATATTTTGTATTTATTTTCAAATAAAACAGAAATGAGCGCTAGTCATTATTTCAAAGGTCAGGAAAAAGTAGGTATGAATGAGCGCCAGTGAGCGAAAAGCTTTGCGTCGCTGGCCAAACCTCGTTGATATAATATGGTCCAGCACACATATAAAACAAGTTTGAAGTCTATGTCTTCAAAAGCATCCGAGAAAATGCCAGCGTTAAGGTTTACCACGGACGACAGACGACGGACGACAGACGACGGGCGACAGACGACGGACGACAGAGATTAGACGACGGACCACGGACAGACGATGGATGGCCAAATAATACACAGACTCACTTTTGCCATCGCACGTGAGGCAATGAGTGAGGGGGTACTGTTAGTAAATGTTAACCCCCATCACTACCGACAAAAACTGAACACCACCCAACTGCAAGAGGTATAATAATAATAATAATAATAATAATATACATAGTTTTTATATAGCGCCCTTCCCCACGAACAGCAAGCTCGGAGCGCTTTACAGCACAAAAAAAATATTAAAAAGGAGAAAAATTAGAACGCACTCACTCTTTAAATAAACATCTGCTCGCACCATGTAGGCGCATTCATAACACGAAACACACACACACACACACACACACACACACACACACACACACACACACACACACACACACACACACACACACACACACACACACACACACACACACACACACCCTATCAACATGGGGAAACAACCAACATTTCCAGGCAGCATATCCAGACTAAGCTAATCTTGATATGCTACCTGGAAAAGATGGGTCTTCAAATTTGTTTTGAAGGTCAACAGGGTAGGGGAAAGACGGACATGCAGTGGAAGTGAGTTCCAGACGTGAGGGGCCTGATAACTGAAAGAACGGGCACCAGCAGTTTTTAGGCTGACTCTGGGCTGAACAAGCAGTTTTTGTGAGCTTGAGCGTAGACTTCTACTAGGATTGTGTGAGGCAAGGGAAGAAGACAGATATGCAGGAAGCGTATTGTCATAGTGTTTGTATGCCAAAGTGGCCAGCTTGTACTCTATTCTCTGTTTGACAGGTAGCCAGTGGAGATGCTTTAGCAGTGGTGTGACATGATCAGTACGTTTTTTGCGAAGGACTAACCGGGCTGCATTATTCTGGATACGCTGAATGCGAGTGAGTTGATCAGATGAGATACCAGCAAGGAGGCTGCGGGGGCTCATGAGGATCTATGCCTCTTGCTGAGACCAATTTGTATCCGTGTTCCTTGGACGCTTGTGACCCTGTTGGCCGTCGACATATTTCCTTACAAATTATGTGTCCACTGGCAGGGAAGGGGTTAAGGACGTTGAAGCAGATCAGACGTGGTGAGAAACATGAGCAAGTATTTCCAGGAATAGAGCCACGGTCGATCGCCTTCGTAGCAGAGGTTTGGGTGGAGAAAGGCAGCAGGCGTTGCACGTTGGAGAGACTTGAAAGGACGTGACAGGTTCATTGTGAACTAAACCAGGACACTATTGGCTATGAACATACTGCTTTTTGCCAAAAACAAAGACAGTCGTTATATTTTCTTCAATGTTGGTATTCGTTTCTTTTGTTTGTGTGTGTATTTTGGACCAAAAATGAGAAGCCACCTCTTTTCCCCCTATGATATTATATACCTCACTGAAATCGTTGCAAGCCATTTTTTTTTTTTTCCTTTCATTTTCTTTTCTTCAAAACAATGTTATTCGTAATTAAAGCATTGAACTTTGTACTTTTCAAGTTAGCTTCAACAGCAGTTTCTAGAATATTCTTTGACGTCATACATTTGTCCATTAATGAGTACAGCTCTGTGAAGGCAAAAGACAGAAAGTCCATTTTATTTTAGTAACAAGATTGTCATTGTACTGCAATACAAATCCCGCTTTTATCCAAAAATGGATTTACTGTCGTTTGCCTTCACAGGCAGTATCGCTGTTGAAAGAGTTATGTAAATGAACAGAAAAAAAGTACAAACAAATTAAAATCTATAAAATTGTGGAGTATTTTTGTACTTCTATAATAACGTTGTTCCAAAAATACACCAAAATACGTTAAAATAAAATGTTTGCTCGTACCGTGAAAAGAACTGTGGTACGAGCAAATATCTTGAAAGCCTCCTAGCGAATTTTGCCCGGGTCTGTATTGTGCAATGAAAGTGTCGATTTGCTATGCAGAAATACACTTAAAATCCGAAAGTCAAACAACCACCGTAAAACGCTAGAGAACAAAAATCCAATAGACGAAGGGACAGCAGCACTCATTTGAACCCAGGCGAAAGCACGCGTTTAAAAACACTCAGAGACGCGAATCCTGACATGCAAAAAATGGACGCATTCATCAAAACACTAGTGAGATTACGTGTATGCCTAACGACTCCCAACAGAGCGAAGTCACGACAAATCTGTGTGTGCGAGATAGTAGTAAAGTTTTGTTTACGCCAATCGACTCCCAAAAACAAACAAGGCAAATCAGCAGTGTGTTCTATAAGCATAGACAACACTCAGGATGGGAACACCAAGAGGCATAGATCCTCATGAGCCCTCAGGGCTCATGAGGATCTATGCCTCTTGGAGTTCCCATCCTGAGTGTTGTCGGTGCAAGCTGGTTATCCACGGTGACTTCGATCTCGTTCGTTCTTGGCAGTCGTTCGGCGAAAACAAAACCTCACTATTACCTCTCACACACAGATGTAATCACGAACGCACGCACACAAGCACGGACACACAACCACAGACGCAGCCGCGCAAGTACGCATGCGCGCACGCACTGACAAACACGCACACACACACATGCGCACACACTCAAACACACATAAAGTAAACGCACACAAGTACACGCGCGCGCCCATACACATACACACACAAACACAAATGCGCGCGCGCGCGCACACACACACACACACACACACACACACACACACACACACACACACACACACACACACACAAACAAACACACACACACATACGCACACAAACACACTCACACACACACACACACACACACACACACACACACACACACACACACACACATCAGTTGCGTTCGTTCAAGATGGATATCAGCGCTCGGAAAGGCCCATATACGTTCTGCCCCATCCATCAAAAGTCTTCCTACAGTTCCTGTCGATATCGTGACACTATTGATCTCTTGTGTCCTTTCATGTCGTTCCCGCGTCCGCTGCCTTTCTCCACACCTCTTCTCCGGAGGCGATCGATTGGGTGGTGCCACTAGGTCTGTTCCTGGAAATATTTTCTCGCACCAAAAACAAATTCATCAAACGATTTCCAGCTATTTCAAATAATCCGTTACCACGGTTAGCTATAATTTTCTTATTTCTTTGGATTCGGCATTGAAAACAAAAATGAACGTGGCGAAATGCGAACAGTGTCCTTGACTGAAGAATTGGAGACAATGTGCTTTGAGAAAAATAAAGTTGATGTGGCTTCTCAGCCTAGGAGAAAACACTCCGCGGTTGAAGAATACTGCTGTTGTTTGACAAAAGCCAGAATGTCTAATTTTGAGAAATGCGAGATTTATATTGCATTACAATAAAAAATCTCGCTTTTCTCAAAAATGGACTTGCTGAATTTTGCCAAATAACGGAAGAGTAATGAATCTGCATTCTAACAGCTTACTATGCCTATCGGCTGTGTGCAGGTCTGTGATTTTGGACCTTATGGCTTTCTGTGTGTGTTTTTGTTTTTGTTTTTGTTTTTTGTTTTTTTGTTGTTGTTGTTGTTGTTTTGTGTTTTGTTTTTGTTTTGTTTTGTTTTGGGGGGGTTTTGGGGTTTTTTTTGTTGTTTTTTTTTTTTTTTTGTTGTTGTTTTTTTTTTTTGGGGGGGGTGAGAATGGTTGAAATATTTCGTTTCGTCTCCAACAACAGTGTGCACATTTTCAGGACAACCTGACTTTCACACAGTAAATATGTCATTGTTTTTGGGGACGTACGAAATATGTTTAGAGAAGATGAATTGTGCTTGTCTGTGAGTTTGAACCTTACGGCATACAGCCGTAACGACAGAGTTGCAGAGGTTCACACCACGCTTTTCATACAGATGTACGTAAATTACTTCATTCTCTCTCGCTCTCTCTCTCTCTCTCTCTCTCTCTCTCTCTCTCTCTCTCTCTCTCTCTCTCTCTCTCTCTCTCTCTCTCTCTCTATCCCCTATCTCTCTCTCTCTCTTTCTTTCTCTCTCTCTCTCTCTCTCTCTCTCTCTCTCTCTCTCTCTCTCTCTCTCTCTCTCTCTCTCTCTCTCTCTCTCTCTCTCTCTCTCTCTCTCTCTCTCTCTCTCTCTCTCTGATGTAGAATCTAGAAACACGTAAACTGTTCTTTAACGCCCACATCAGGTCACATATCGACTATGCTTCTACAGTGTGGGATGGAGCAAGCGAGTTCCAGATAAAGAGACTGAACTCTCTTCATCGTAGAGCCGCAAAACTTATCCTATCCTACCTGACTCTAACTCAACTACCGATAATAAATTGAAAATCTTGGAGATTCTTCCCCTGAAAAATCATTTAATGTACAATAAGGGAATAATTATGTTCAAAACATTGAATAGCAAAATGCCTGATTATATTAAGAAACTATTTTCCTTTTCTTCACCAACGTACTCAAGATCAAGGCAATTCATTATTGTACCACGACCTAGAATCGATCTCTACAAGACAAGTTTTGCGTTCTCAGGCCATAGCCTGTGGAACACTTTGCCTAGGAAAGTTACGTCATCAACAACCCTTTCGTATTTTAGAGCCAGTATTTTCAATTGCATCACGTCATTATCTTAATACTTTCACTGCGACCCTATATTACTCAGTGTGTGCGTGCATGCGCGTGTTTGTGTGTGTGTATGCGTGTGTGTGTGTGCACGTTTTATTTTTGTTGTTGTTGTTTTGTTTTGTTTTGTTTTTATATCATTTATCACTATTATTATTTTTTTCAATATAACATTTTTACACTTTGTGCATTATTTGCAGATTAGATTACCAAGTTCGAATAATGGTTGTGCCAGCCAAACCTTTCACCGTTGTAAAATAAAGAATCATTGTCATTGTCATTGTCATTCTCTCTCTCTCTCTCTCTCTCTCTCTCTCTCTCTCTCTCTCTCTCTCTCTCTCTCTCTCTCTCTCTCTCTCTCTCTCTTTCTCTCTCTCTCTCTCTCTCTCTCTCTCTCTCTCTCTCTCTCTCTCTCTCTCTCTCTCTCTCTCTCTCTCTCTCTCTCCCTCTCTCTCTCCCTTAATTAGTCTCCAGGGTTGTAATTTCAGCGCCATGTACCTTCACAGCTTTGTTTCAAAAGGTCAAGATAACAGATGATGCCTACATATTCAAGGAAAATAAGACATTTGATCGATTGACTTTATTTTCTTTCTGCAGTTTGTACATATGCTTGAGTCTGTGTATGTTAATTGCTAAAGTGCAATACGGATATTATTTTACAATCAGGATTGAACAAAATAGTACAAGTGTTATGATGCTAAAGCTCAAGAACAAGTTCTACATCTTTCATGTAATTATAAACGAAAACAAAAGACAATTGTTTATCAGTTCAACCATTTATTAACAATTCGGCAGATAAATATTTGAAATCGTACATTTGCCGGGCGAAATATTAAAATTTCAAAAAAATCAGCATGATTGCTCGGTCAAGTCAGCTTGGCAGTTTCTTATTTCTCATCGAGTCCCTGTTCATTACCGTGTTTCTTTTCATGCGCCGTCCCAGATTGAACGTCAAAGTCCAAAAGCCGTTCCTTGATTTTTTTCTTTATAAGTTGCGAATATTAGGCCTGGGGTTTGGCACAGCCAGTATTGATAAAGCAGAGTCGTCCCCGCTAGCTCAGTTAATCTGCGTGCTGGTCTGTGATTTGGTAAGGTTCAAAATCACAGACGAGCACGCTAGTGGAAAACCTGCATGCTTTTACGTTTTCGCTTTTATGCTTTTAAACTTCACGCATCGATCACTACGATTCATATGGTCCTCCAAAATACATGGCACGGTATGATCGGTGTGGTATATCATACAATGGTCAGTGTTGATAGCACGACTATCTACAGTCGCTTACATCAAGGTCGCGTATAACGAAAGTCGCATATAACATTAACAACACTTTTTCAGCGGGGGCCTCGTCTACCCATTTTATATGCCAATAGACGTTGATTGGAAATAGAATGTAGGCCAAAATCGCGGCATGCGTTTCGACGAAAATAGTTGATTAAAAGCCCGGACAAACATGCGATATCGCATGTTTGCCCTGGTTTTTAATCCAATATTTCCGTCGAAACAAGTGTCATTTTGACCTACATCTGAATTCCGGAAATCGCCTATAACTTCACAATTGGCAAACTTCGTATATTTCTATTTATCAGAATGTAAACAGTTCGGTCTTCATGCGTTTTGTTATGTCGGAAGTTTACAGTATTTAAATGTGTGAAGGAAATTAAAGTATATTATGAATTGTGCGACAAGCATTTGCTCATCCAGAGAACGTCGTCAGGAACACGTGTCAGACACAGTTTAAGAAACAATAACACAAATACAGAACAGATGAGCTCCAGGGCTGGATCTGAGAGGGAGGAAGAGGGCCGGAAGCCCCCCACCCCCACCCACCTCCACCCCCACCCCCACACACACCGGCCCATTTTATAAAATTCTGTTACACAGTCCCTGTTACAGACCACCACCACCATCCCCCGCCCCCCACCGAAGATCCCAAACAAGGGGAAACCCCCCACCCCCACCCCTCCCTCTCGACGTAACTGATCCCACTCTGAGCTCCCAAACTACAACCTGCGTTATATCACAAACGACCTAAACCAAAGGTGGGGGTCGGGGGGGGGGGCGGGGGCGGGGGGGGGGGGTCGGTCCGTGGCGCAGTGGTTAAGGCGCCTGTCACCAATGCTAAAGGTGCGAGGTTCGAGACCGGGTTCCGGCGCCGGACTTTTTTCCTCTAGTAAGTGTCACCGTTAATTCAGGCGAACCGTCGGGGGTTCTTTCTCCGGGTACTCCGGCTTTTCCTCCGCATCCCCTATGGCACCGGTTTCAGGTCACTTTATAAATTTCAAATACAAGCGATCAAAATTTCCGAAACCTCAGTAGCTGAGCTGACCCTTCGCACCACGCGAATGTCCTGTGTCTGTCTTGTACTGTGTTTGTCTTCAGAGTGAATGCATGTGTGTCTCGTGAGCGTGCGTGTTGGGTGCAGTTCGCGGCGCTTTGACCCGATTGGCAGAATTGGGAAAAAGCGCTTATATAATAACCGGTATTATTATTATTATTATTATTATTATTATTAAATGGTGATGAATGAATGTAAAATTATGTGTTTTTAAATCGTTAGAATACTAAGTGCATGATCATTGACCCCTCCACTGCCGAGAAACACGTGAACGTGATCCAATTGCAAGAGACATAGATCCTCATGAGCCCCCACGACTGCGGGGGCTCATGAGGATCTATGCCTCTTGCTGAGACCAATTTGTATCCATGTTTCTTGGACGGTGTTGGCGTTTGGTCGTTGAATGAACTAGAAACAATAATGTACGTACAGTGGCAGGGAAGGGGTTAAAAGCTTGACACACCTAGGCAATGCTGTGGTTAAAGTTGCCTTGACCTAGCAGACGACAACTGCTCTGGCTCCAAGATTTTCCAACCATGTGCGAGCTGTTGGCGCAAGAATAAGTGAAAATTCACTTCACCTGCTCTTGCAAGCCATCGTTAGCAAGGCAGGTGAGGTGAAACGGATTTAGATTCAAATTCAAGTCATTCTTGATTAAATTTCTGCCTGTTCTTCCAAGTCACATTTTTTAGTATTGTCTCCTGCAGGGTAATGTGCGTAGAATTAGACATCAAAAGTGCGTTCTTATGTGTTGGTCTGATCTGGCCGCCCTCACATGACATTATTGACCTTGCGATATGTTAACTCTTTTACTGCTGGGACACGGCAAAGAAATACATCTAACACGCAACTGCAAGAGGCATAGACCCTCATGCGCCCCCGCTGTCGCGGGAGCGCATGAGGATCTATCCCTCTTGCTGACCCCATTCACATCAATGTTGGTTACTTAGTTCGGTGTTTAACATTCACGGCACCGGAGTGATAATGGACGGCCCTGACGAGGTGGGTTATGGGGGTGGTGGGGGGAGGGGGGGGGGCAGGAACATCTATCGCCTACATGGAGTATGACCTGAACACTGATCAGTTCGGCCGCACTGCAACTGTGCGACTATCTTCCTGATGCCAAACAGATATCGCGTTTTTACTATTTCAGTCCGTTGTGCTTTCAGAGATTTTTTTCCATGGCCAAAGGTCGCGTGTTCGAAACCCAGGTGGGGGTCAAAATGTAATTGTAAAGACCCTATTTGGTGCCCTGCCTTTGAAATCACCTTCCTGGTGGGCAAAAGACGTTAAGCTCAAAACGCCTAATGCTGGTTGTGTTTTGTTTTTTGGTTTGTTTTTCCATATCCATCTGCGATAAAGTGGTTATTTGACACATAAAACACGCCTGCTTTGGTGATTTCAAACTGAAAAAAATGCGGAAATTAATCAGTTGATGGAGGAAGTAATTTCAATCCGGCAAATGATAAAAACATATTTCTATTAGTCCATATTAGAATTGCCTCCTACTCATTGTGTTTGGAGAGTTTTGATTCCACCTGTGGTCACAGTGTCGCCTTTTTTTTAAAACAGGAAGGCATCAGGGATTAAGCCTTTCACAGAAAAAGACTGAACAGCATCCAACTGCAAGAGGTATAGATCCTCATGAGCCCCCGCGACTGCGGGGGCTCATGAGGATCTATGCCTCTTGCCGAACCCGCTTTGCCTCCTTGTACCTTTGAGGGATTCGGGATTTTCGACGTTGAACTTACGATGATTTTTAAAACACAGTTTGCGTAGCCTTTCACTGAAGACGTCTCTGTCGAGATAACACGCAATGTCAATGATCACGGAGAAGTCAAATCGAGCCCAGGGCTATGATGTGGCGTTGAAAGATGTTGCGCCATATCGAGTCGGGGTCATTTTATTGGGAAACCTTGCTACACCAGATCGACACGGGGCCACGTTTGCGCGGCAAACTGCTACGTTAACCCCTTCCCCGCCAACGGACGTACATTTTGTTTCTGAAATCTGTGTGCACTGAACGACCAAAAGCCGCAAACTGTCCAAAGAACATGGACACAAAGTGGTCTCGGCAAGAGGCAGAGATCCTCATGAGCCCCCGCAGTCGCGGGGGCTCATGAGGATCTATGCCTCTTGCAGTTAGATCGCGTTCATTGTTTTTTTATTTATTTATTTATTTATTTATTTATTTATTTATTTTATTTTATTTTTTTTTTTTTTTTGGGGGGGGGGGGCAGTGAAGAGGTTAATATCCTGCAAGTGTCCGAAAATTACTTCGCAAAGTGAACATCGCCAAGCTATCGCGTTTAACCCTTCCGGCTGAAGGAATCATGGCCGACAAAACTGCTGCCGACAGCCAAAGGGTTAATAGCTCGAAGCATTCGGACGAGGCGAAGTGCGAACTTCAGGGCAGTGCACGCGCTGAAATTGTCAGAAGGCACTTTGAAGACTTCGCCGAAGTGTGCGAAGTACCCACACAGAGCGCTTCGACTATGACGTCACCCTTGCTGCCTTCCTCTGAACGACTGATAGTCAGTCATTGCCGATTTTCTCGTCGGTTTTTGACTCTTGTATAATGCTTAAGCATTTGTGTGTTTTGTATCGTCATATGAAAGTAACTTTTATTCACTCCCTTGTAATTTTGGTGGTATACTGACGATAAAAAAGAAATGCGACATTTTCGGAACCATCGGAAATTCTTTTGCTCGTCAGGATAAACCGTGAGCGTCAGTAACATAAGCAGATGAAAATGGCTGCATCTACGAGTCTGCAAAATAAAGGCTACTGAGTTTACTTTGTTCCAATCCGGAGCAAAACGTGATCCCGCCTCCCTTCCCTCACACGATGTATCATTTTTTTTCTGTCAGTGACGAAAAGGTCCTCAAACTTTTTTTTATTAATAGCAAGATCTGTCGATTTATGTCATGTCGAGATCGATCTGTCTGGGGTTAAATGACCCACACACAATAAGTATAACATCATCTATCCATCCATCCACCGACCACCCACCCAGATGATCATGAAACAATATTAGTTTTTCTTTTCAGCCTCAATATACTGTGTTATCACATTGATCACAAGTATAAAAATATCAAAAACTCACAAAAGACAAATTTATCGAAAGAGTTTAATTTCACCTAAAACCAAACAAACCGCACACATGAATTATTGGACAAGTTCACGCTCAGTCTCTAGTGGCGAAAGACCAGCTCACAGAATCAGAGACTTGGACTCTGCCTATAATGAGGCCGGGTGTTACAGTGCGTGCGGACAGGAATCGCACGAGGCCTCTTCAGAAATCAAGAGATCTTGAGAGTCGTCAGTATTTGCGTCAACTGATGGTTAGACTCACAGCTTCCCTGCGCACTGCGACCTATCGCTAAGAGAAGCTGGGATGACGCAAGGTCGATGCCGCCACTGTGCACGGGCTAACTGCAGCCAGCATCGGCCCGATTGCTTTTTATGTACTGGGTATCCTCGTTCAGTAGGCATCATCCGCCAGTTGCAGGAAACTTTGCCAAGTCAGCAGGCTCATGCGTGTTGTGTGTTGGCTCGATTTTTTACTTTGGTGGCATTCGACCGGCCGGGATCATGTGTGCTGGTCCGTAAATTTGGACCTTACGGCTCTCGAGTAACATGGTCCAAAATCACAAACCAGCACATACTTAGATGAAAATTGCCCGCTTTGAATCGTTTGCACAATCAAACGCTGTATCAACTGTGTGTTTAATGTTTCCACGCAGCGTCGGCCGCAGATCGAAACTTAACTCTATCCCAATTTTCTGCTTAAAAGGGGATTTTTATTTTGTTTTGTTTAGTTTAGTTGAGATTTCCTCTTTGGGTTTGACAAAAACGGTGTAATTACATGTTGAGAAGACAGTCGGGTCCAGATGCTGAGTGTTAGCGTTAATTTATTTGTGACACCCACTAAGTGATAATTTCGTTATTTTTGTTTGTGGTTCACTAGTGAAGGTAATTCATACAGCTTTATCCAATTTGTTCCTCGTGGAACAATGAAGTAATAATTCAATCAATCACTCAGTCAATCACTCAATCAATCAATCACTCAATCAATCAATCAATCAATCAACCAACCAGTCAATCAATCAATCAATCAATCAAGCAAGCAAGCAAGCAAGCAAGTAATCAGTCCATCCATCTATCCATCCATCCATCCATCCATCAATCCATCCAGCCATATCCAGCCATCAATCCATCCAGCCATATCCATCCATCCATTCATCCAATCATCCATGCATCCTTCTGTCCATCCATCCATCAAACAATTAACCAATCAAGCAGTCAGTTCCTGTCAGTGTGCTGTCTTTGTCTTGTCGCCCACTCTTTCGTCTTATCTTGATTGAAACAAGACTCCTACACCATACACCATCCCAGCCGCGTTGAAAAGTTTATACTCTATAGCCCAGTCTTACCTTAACAGACGTTATTGGCAAATCAGAAGTAGGTTAAAATTGTAACGTGATACGTCAGAAACAGAGGGTTAAAACACCAGACAAACATGCGATATCGCTTTTAATCCAACGTTTTCTTCGAAACACGTACAATTTTGACCGCATGTTTGTCCGGGCTTTTAATCCACCGGTTTGACCTAATTCTAAAACGTGTATATTGTCTTTCCTTGTTTGTTTGTTTTTTGTTTTTTTTTTTGGTTGTTTGTTTGTGGTTTTTTTTTTTTTTTTTTCGTTCAGTGACAATTTTCAACTTTCATAATTCGGAATAAGTTTGATTACAATTGCTCAAGGGTAGTGCCAGAATAGCTTGGCGCCTCTAGGCGCCAAGCTATTCTGTCACCACCCTTGAACTAAAGCCATTGGTCTATATTCTTATCTGTAAGTACTATAATGTAGCTTGCATATGACAATGTACAAATTCAAAGCTTTTAGCCTCAGTATGATATGGGTTAAGGATTAAAGTTGATGCGTTTGCTCAGGGGTAGGCGATCTGCCTTGGTTAACATTCATGTAAATTGTATCATACAATACTGTATCGTACGAAATTGTATCATGCAATACTCTATTTACCTTACAATGACTCCGCCTCGAAATGCCTGTCAGTCCAATACACGATTCCTATACATAAGAAGAAGGTCAAAAGAATGCACGAATCTGACTTAGTCATTAAATAAAACGGACGGACAAACATGCGATATATAGCATGTTTGTCCGCCCGTTTAATTCAATGACTGTGTCAAATTCGCGCATTGTTTTTACCTCAGTCCACACCAAACAGGTGACTGCCAGGCGTGTAAAATGCAGAGAAGAAGCCAACGGAGAAAGAAACTCGCTTAGAAAAGACAGTTGCATCACAATTTATTAATATTTCGAAGGGTCACGCCGCATTCCTTCTGCGATAATGAAGATAAGTAGCGACTGATTTCTGTATTTGTTTGTTTGTCTATTTTGAAAAAAAAAAGAGTATTTACCAGAAATATTAATAAATTGTGTTGTAACTGTCTTTTCTAAGCGTGTTTCTTTCTCCGTTGGGTTTTTCTCTTTATTTCTTCTTTTTTTTTTTTTTTTTTTTTTTTTTTACATCGCCTCGGTTCGCCTGTGACTCAATACATTTCCATCTCATCCTACATGGAAACGTTTGGCTCCGACCAGTGTCCAGTTCGAAAGCGAAGGGTGTGGTTTGAAAGCAAACACCGGCGCTCGTGCAGTTAATTAGAGAGACTTAGAACGTTGCATCTCGATTCGACCCATAAAAGAAATATTTCGAAAATGTATTGAGAAAAGATGACGAGCGCACGAAAAGAATCTGTTTTGAAAAGGGGAAATGTATATTAGTTTTAAATTTATAAAAAATAAAATAAAACAGTGTTTAAACAAAGTTCGTTGCATCCCGGCATTTAATGGCAAAGAGGCAAAACACAGAGGTAAAATTACGTCTAGATTTTTATGAATTCAGGTCCTGTGAGGCTAAAGAAAATGTTTGTCTCTTGCAGCTGTTTTTTGCTTGTACTTTTTTTCGTTCAGGCTGTTTCCAGTCGGTGCGCGCTGGATAAGCCAGCTTACGATGCATTCTACATAAACATAACATCATCGAGGTAATTCCGAGCCAGCAAGAGATATTTAAATTCCCACATGACCTCATAGAGCGGGACGCCAATGAAGATCTATGTCTCTTTGAGAGATGTTGGGAGTTTTGTCTGCAGATGATTATGGTGCTTGCGGATTATTCCCCGCGAAGGAAAAAAATGCTCGACTCATTCAAGGTGCCCCGCATCAATAGCTGTGAAAGAGCACAGTGTTGCCGGCGGCAATGTTATACAAAACGTCCGCAGCTGTTGATGTTGGGCTGCTTGAATGAGTTAACCCCCTTGTGCTGCATACTGTTCTAGTACTCGTGCCAGCGTGCACAAGGCGGTTCCCTGCCACCGCACACACATGTTTGTTTCTGATTTTTTTTGGTTCATTCAAGACCAAACGCCAAAAACCGCCCAAAAGACATGGATACAAATTAGTCTCGGCAAGAGGCATAGATCCTCATGAGCCCCCGCGAATTCGCGGGGGCTCATGAGGATCTTTGTCTCTTGCAGTTAGATCGCGTTCACCATTTCTCAGCAGTGAAAGGGTTGATTCTGTTCTCTACGACGGATTAAAAATGACGTAGATATGGTCTAGTTTTCCTGCTGGATTTAAAAAGATGAAGATAGTGCATCGAAACGTCAAAAATAGTCTAGAAATATGAATAAAGAATAAAAATATAAAGAAGCATAATGGATTTTTTTCCTTCCAAACTTTTATGACGCAGATTTATTAAAAAAAATCCGTTTCTATTTCCGCATTGTGTTGTTGACTAAAAGTAAGGCAAATTTGGAAAAATAAATCCAAAAATAAAAGGAAACTTGGTTTCTGTTTTCACATTGCATAGTTGACAAAAAGTACGGAAGACAAATAAGAAAAAGTGAAATCCGTTCTGTTTTCACACTGCAGTGTTGACTAAAAGTACAGCCAATTTCGGGGAAAAAATATATGTATATATTAATTAGAAACTTTTCTAGGTTTACATTGTCTTGTTGACAAAATGTACCTCGAATTGGAAGAAACAATTAAGAAAAATAAATAAAATGTGTTTCTCATTTCCCATAGTATTGAGGGAAAAAAAGTACGGGGAATTTAATAAATAAAAGTAAAGCTCATACAGTGAAACCCAAATACATTATTTCTCCAGGCATTTACGTAACTTGCAACCGTTCGATCTTTCTTTATGATTCCAACTTTTGTAAAGACTGCATACCACGCTGTGGAGGACCATTGACCATGATACTACAAGGGTAGTTCCAGATTACCTCGGCATAGGTGGCATAATCTTAACTCATTCAGCCCGACGGCCGTATTTCCCAAAGTTTTGGAGGCGACATCTAATGACTATGCACCAGTTGCAGGAGATGGATCGACCATGATAATTCAAGGGCAGTGCCAGATTTGCTTGGCGCCGACAGGCGCCAAGCTAATCTGGCACTAACCGTGAATTATCATGGTCGACCCACCTCCTGCTGTAGCGCGTCAGGGCTGAATGGGTTAAAGCTATCACTGCTTTTATCTTAATGCTTTTAACCCCTTAACAACCAGTGGACGCAGATTGTGGTTTCGAATTCTTTGTCAATTTAAAGCCAAAGGAGCCCCAAGCGTCCAAGGCACCTTTTGTACAAAGTGACGTCAGCACGAGACATAGATTCTCATGAGCCCCCTCAACTGCGGGGGGGGGGGGGGGAGGGGGAGGGGCTCATGAGGATCTCTGCCTCTTGCAGTTGAATTATTTGCCGTTTTCCTCGGCAGTGAAAGTTAATGTTTGAAAAACAACTTCGTTCCGCCATGTCTGAAGGTACTGTGATATAATCTTGTAACCATCGCAAGGTGGGTTTTTCGCGATGATTCCTGCAAGAATCATCGTGGCAAAAACAGCTACCGTCAGCCCAGGGGTTAAAACATGAGGGATCACGGTTCCAATATAGACCAACTGCCAACGCAAAAATTCGCGCCTGGTTCATTCCACTTGATTTGCCTCTGATCAAACACACAATTTTTGGCAACCAGATCTCGCAAAATTGCCTTTTCGTTATGGGTTTGTAGACACAGTTTCAACATGCAATCCGGCAGTGTAGATTTACCACAACAGCAAAAACATATCACTCAAAAAATTGTCGCAGATCTGGCGCCGAAACAAATCGTCTGGTTGAGGTACAGCAAGAGACACAGATCCTCCTGAGCCCTCGCAATTGCGGGGGCTCATGAGGATCTATGTCTCTTGTGTTAGGGTGTTGCTCGCTGGGAGGGTTTATGAGGATCTATGTACAGTAAACTTCGCATATGTAAAACACCAGATACTCAGATTTTGTGTTTGTTATATCCGAAGTTTCTTATAAGCGAAGTGTTGATTTCCATGGAAAGAGTGTATTCAGTACTTTCCTGTAGTGCTGGTTTATCCGTATGTTGTTACACCGGAAAATTCGGATATAAAAAATCTTTTGGTGACCTAAACTTGTTTCTTATTATACCCGAAATTTGTTATGAGCGAAGTAACTTACATAGAGACTGTGCTGTCGCGACGTCAGAAATAGTGTTGTAAAGTCGACTGGTACATGCACGCATGTATCCGATTTGTGTGTACAGTATAATTTGTATGCTGTCCGTTGTGCCGGCTCATGAGGATCTTTGCTGCTTGCGTTCGACTGTTGCTGGTTTTGGTTGTGCCTCAACATTGAAGAGGTTAACCCGTTCACTGCCAGTGGACGCAAGTTGCGTTTCTGAAACTTTCGCTTAAATTCGTTTAACGCCTAAGAACCTCAGCCGTCCAGATCACATGGATAAAATATACATTTGTGTCAGCATGAGGACTATATCCTCATGAGCCCCCGCAGAGGCGGGGGATGATGAGGATCTGTGCCTCTTGCAGTTGCGACGTTTTTTGCTTTTTGTCGGCAGTAAAAGGGTTAAATCTCAGTTTCCCCGTATCATTTCCATACAGGGAGGAGAAAACAGCCAAAATCAATCATACTTTGTAGACATGGTCAGCAATCAGTGTCTTGTTAATACAGCAAACACTTTGGCTTCCAACGCCAGTTGTGAATGATGAGTTCTTTCTCATCTAACGCTCTTTTTTTAATTTCGTGAGAGTTCAAAGGTAGTGCCAACGTGGATCAAATTGGCGCCTCTTTGCACGTTTTAATGGTTGACTAACATTTTTTACTAATTAAAACAGAATATTTTTTTCTGCACATCGAATAACTCTACTAAGACGAAATTTTATGACAGCTCAATTTAAGTCAGCATCTTTCTTCTGTAAAAAAATTTTTAAAGTCCGTGATTATTTTGCTATCTTCTGAACTTTGAAGAAGGGCCTAAAAAAGAAAGAACGAGATAACTCGGGTACTGCCTGATTGATTTGGCGTCTCAATGGACCAAGTAAGCCACCCATTATAATTAGTAATTAAGCTATCATATCGTACTTGTTTTCTATAAACCCTTGACAGCGCTCTTTGTGAACAATTGCCGAAAAGAACCCAACGAAGAAAGAAACACGCTTAGAAAAGACAGTTACAACACAATTGTGTTGTATCTGTCTTTCTAAGGGTGTTTCTTGCTTCGTTGGGGTATTCTCTGCATTTAATTGCGTTGTAACTGTTTTTCTAAGCGTGTTTCTTTCTTCGTTGGGATATTCTCTGTATCTGACACGCATGAAAGTCACCTGTTTGGTCTGGATCCCGCTAAACAATTGTCAAGTCTGAGCAGTAAGCGGGTATCTAGGCTACTATCCTCTGTCATGATTCATCCATGCACAGTTGCTTATTATTATCACAGTGTTAATTACAATGTGTTTACATCTTACTTAAGGCCACGATCCACCGTCAGTTCGTGCCGTACGACTGTGCACGATCTGAGGGGTTTCCAGGGCAACCATCAGATTTCTGACGTCACGATCTGGTCGTGCGGGCTGCGGGACGAAGTTCGGCAGGCGCTACTTTTTATACCGAAATGCCAGACGGCTGTCATCACATGACCAATCACATTGCGAGTTTCACGCACACCCCTCTTGTCTTTCCTTTGCAGATCTAAACAGAAAGGCGAAGATTTCGCGTGAGCAAACATTGGCTCTGATTGAATTATCATAGTGTTTTTTGGGACTGTTCGCTGAAACAGTACAAGGACCAACGAATGAAGAATCGGGCGCCGGAATCCACTCAAGCCCAGTTCCTGATAATGTATCAAGTTAAACTTGAAAGTAAGTTCTTTAAGTTTCATCTGGTGACCGCAGGCTGGTGTATCTGCGGGACAGGCAATGCGGGAATGTGGAGCGCTCCATCCCGTCAGACATCCGATAAATAAGGCGGCCGACCGTCCCGCACTGTCGCACGACACGAACGGACGGTGGATCGCGGCCTTAACCCTGTTCACTGCCAAGAGAAACTGAACGTCACCCGACTGCAAGAGGCATAGATCCCCATGAGCCCCCCAAAATTGCAGGGGCTCATGAGGATATATGCCTCTTGCTGACACCACTTTGCATCCGTGTCCTTTGAGCGGCTAGGACTCGGTGAGGCTGAATTAACTAACATAACTAACATTAACTAACATAACTAGCATAACTAACATAACTAACATTAACTAATTAATATTAACATTAACATTAACTAATACAATCTGCATCCACTGGCAATGAAAGACATTTGGACCTGACGCCCTACAGCAGGAGATTGATTGGCCATGACAATTCAAGGATAGCGCCAGATTAGCTTGGCGCCTGATGGCGCCAAGCTGATCTGGCACTACCCTTGAATTATCATGGTCGACCCATCTCCTGCAACTGGTACATTGCCGTTACGTGACACCTCAAGAATTGGGGGGATACGGCCGTGGGTAGAATGGGTTGAGCATGTTGGCTCTGAATCTGAAAGGAATGGACAAAGTTAATCGTTGACATACATTCACCACTACAACAACAAAAAATCTGTCTGCTCGATACATCATTTTTGCTGCTCAACGCTGAACACATATTCCTCTGCCTCCATCATTTTTGGTGCCGATGGGTCGAAACAAATTCCAGTCTGGAACGGTAAATTTCAGGGCTGGTCTACACATGCTCCATCAACTCTGCTTGCCTCAGTCCTGTGATCACCGTTTTCATTCGTATGATTACCACGTCTGCGCGAGTTGGTTTTTAGTGGAAACATGACAAGGATGGAACGAAAGCGTCTTTTAGCTGAATCTCTTAAAGACACTCTTTTCCGTATTTACAAGTTATGAAAAATGATATATTTGACTGTGTTGTCAATCGATTTCTGTCCAGACTTCAGTGGACAACACAGTTAGTTTTTTGTTCTTGTTGTTGTTGTTACTGTTGTTGTTGTTGTTGTTTTATTTGGTTTTTTTTTTTTCGTTTTCTTTTTCATATTTTGTGGACGCGACTCTGAGATTACTCTTCTGTTGACTTATAGTTTCGTGATATGGGTTTTTGGGTGCTATTTTATGAGTTTGGAATGAAAAAAAAATGACCAGTAGACAGTTTTTACGTTGTATCAATTCACCCTACATCATTGTTGGCACTCCAGTCAGCGTATTTTTTTTTAAATCCTGAGCATCAAAAGACTTGCATGATTAGCTGAGTAAACGCAAATTTTATCATATGACTTTTTGTCTAAGACCATTCCCTTGCAAACTCACTCTAGGTCTTTCTGCATGCAGATGTGTGTGCTGATGCGAGTATGTGATCTTTGAACCTTAGAGAAGAACCCAACGGAAAAAAGAAACACGCTTAGAAAAGCCCGTTACAACACAATTTTAATAAATTGTGTTTTGTAACTGTTTTTTTTCTAAGCGTGTTTCTTTCTCCGTTGTTTTCTTCTCTGCATTTTGCACGCTTGACAGTCACCTTTTTGGTCTGGACTGCATTTCTCTGAACCCTATAGTTACTGTTCTAGTCCACCACACTTATGATAAATAATGTGGGCAGCAAATGGAGGATTAGGTGACTTTAACCCTTTGGCTGTCGGTGGCGGTTTTTGTCGAGGTGATTCCGGCGGGAATCACCTCGACAAAAACCGCTACCGACAACCAAAGGGTTAATATTCAGATTTATTTTCGCGCTTTTTGCGGTAAGCGTGTATTTCATGTTTTTTTTTCACACAGTGATTGCCAATTAACGTTTCTAATTATACTTGTCACGTGCGTGATCAGCCAATCAAAAACAAAAAAAAAGAACAAAATAGGTGACTTTAAAACGTTCAATGCCAGCAGACGCAGGCTGTGTTTTTGCAACCTTCGTTAGTTCAAGACCCAAAACCCAAGGGAACATGGCTTCAGAGTGGTGTCAGCAAGAGATATAGATCCTCATGAGCCCCCGCACATGCGGGGGCTCATGAGGATCTATACCTCTTGCAGTTGGGTAGTGTTTGTTTTCTTGGATTTACAACCGGTTAACATTCCAAAGGTGTCTTCACGCATTCTTCTTCTTTCTTTCTTTTGTTTTTTTTTCTTTTTTTCGGGGGGGGGGGGGAGAGTGGGGGAGGGGGGATGGGGGGTGTCGGTGGGTGGGTGGGGGGGGGGGGGTGGGGGGGTGGAGTCGTCAGCATTGCGTGTATATATGACACAGTGATTTGTGAATTAATCATTTCTAAATTAAAGTCTTCGCGGCCATGATTGCTGGTTGCAGAGGCTGTGGGTTTTCAGTGCCAGTAAGAGCCAAATAGGTCACATATTATGTATCACTCAGTCTGCCCCTGACGATTCAATATCAATAAATATCAGAGTTGTCCCCCGTGCGTACACAAATTATTTGCCTATTACGCAACATTTCGTCTTTGAAAATGTACTGACCAGCAAAAGAAATGAAACAATTTTTTAATCATCGGAAACACTTTAGTCGCATTTTGTTGTTGTTGTTGCTCGTCAGTATAGAACACGCTTTGACGGAATGCACGAGTTACTTTGACTGTTCGTAGCGCTTGATTCCTGCAGTTGATTCCTGCAGGAATCTCCTCTACAAAAAGCACTACCGGGTTAAATGACTAAAGGGGAGATAGTTCTGTGCGAACCAATAGCAAAATTATCCAGTGTACATTTCAAGCGAAACGTCGCCCTACAGAAAAAGACCCCCCTAGGAAATAACAAATCAATGACACTACAAGCTTACGCCAAGATGAATTCCGCGCCGTATCAAATTGCTGTTTGGTATGGCCGAGGTGACTTCAGGGATCAGAGTTCGGTCCAATTCATTCTTTCGTCGAAGCCCTTCCATCTCCAAGAGGCATAGACTCTCATAGCCCCATCAGGGGCTCATGAAAGTCTATTCCCCTTGCTTGCAATGCTTGACTTCATTTACCTCGCTAGATGAATTGGATCGGAATCATGCGGGTTACGTTCGGCGCTACTCTCAATTCCTCTCCAAGTGTCATCGCCGAATGAGGAGATGGAGATGAAATAGTGGTTCAAGAGTAGTGCCTGATTAGCTTGGCGCCTTGAAAGGTATCTGTCCTTGAGGTATGAGTGTACACCCGTTTTCTGCGACTTCTAAACTGCGTAATAACAGTTGTGAATCAATGGTCTACTGAAGAAATTCTTCGCAATCCGTTGTAACACAACTTCTTTCAGCTTCTTTGTGGTCACTGCCTCACACACAGTCTGAGGACGGCCCCTTGCACCAAAAGCAGCCTGTTCAATTATTTAACCCATTCAGCTCTGACGCACTACAGCAGGAGATGGGTTGACCATGATAATTCAAGGGTAGTGTCAGATTAGCTTGGCGCCTGTCGGTGCCAAGCTAATCTGGCACTGCCCTTGAATTATCATGGTCGATCCATCTCCTGCAACTGGTACATAGTCATTAGATGACGCCTCCAAAATTTGGGGAATACGGCCCTCCGTCGGGCTGAATGAGTTAATCAATTTATCTGTGGCTGGAATTTCTTGTCTGTACGTTGATAGTAAGAGGGGGAAAAAATATTTTCCGAGAATTTCGCCCAGGCAAAAAGACAGACTTGCTCAATAAAGCATGTCTTGCTGAAATGTCGGGCCTGGTAAATCAAATAGGCACAGTACAGGTGCTCCTAAATTGATGACTTTACGAATAGTAATTTATAGGCAATAGCTGCCCCTATATCCTAATAGCACGCCCGTTAGAGCCGTCCATTATCGCTCCTGTGTCGTGGACGTTCAAACCCAAAGTAACCAACCAACCAACCAACCTTTAAAATAGTTTAAAAGCAGATCATCAGCAGCAAAGGTTCTGACTTCGCCTTTCATTGCAAAATTTAGTGCCCCGCATTACGGTCTACTCGTGCACTTAACGTGTCAGTTGTTGGTTTTTTTAATCTCATGAAAACGTCCAAGCAAACTGAAAATATTTTTACAGCACAACTTAACATTTCTAGTTTCAATAAGTCTTCAACAATGCAGTTTGCATTTAAAGTAGACGGAGTTTTGCTCGCTAAAAAGAGTATAAAAATGTTCTTTTGATTAGAAAAAAAAAAAACTGGCTATATCTGCCTCTACCAGTCAAAAGACAGAAAGTGAGCAAACGTTTTTTCCCACGTGGCTGCTATAACGTAAGGCCGATCATTCGACTTCAACGACAGAGTGACTTCCCTTTGGCGTTCGCTCCTTTGCCCCGGAGGTATAAAGAGTCTCCAAACAGAATTACAGAAACAGGGTGAGAACATTTTCATGTCCAAGAGGCATAGATTCCCATGGGCTCATGATGGGCTTATGAGAATCTATACCTCTTTGCTAGCAGCAATCAAAACCCATTTACATCGTCAGACTGAAACTGAGGTACAGTTTAAACTGTCTCAGAGTAAAATTACAGAATCAGTTTGAGAGCATTTCTACAAACGAGAGACATAGATCCTCATGAGCTCCAGCAGACGAAAGACCTCATGAGAATCAAAGCCTTTGGCTGGCAGAGATCGACTCATTTGCGTCATCAGACTGGTGCACTCTGCTTGTTTCTGCATGGTCTTATGTTTACGACTGCAAACAGGATTTCAGAGACAGAGGGTGATTTCCGGCAGGCGGCCGAAAAGCGGACTGCTTTGTCGTAAAGAGGCGAAGGGGACACCGATAAGACGGGTAAAGGTTAATGTCTAGCATTTGCAAAAAGGTCGCCTTTGACCCCTCCAATGTCAACGGCTAAAAACTATGTCTTTGACAACATCAGTCACAGATTCACAATCTGGTTTCACGACTCTGTCTGATCCCTGATGCATGAGGGCCGGTAAGAAGTATAGATCCTCATGAACCCCCACGCAACTGCGCGGGGGCTCATGAGGATCTATACTTCTTGTATTTGAGTGTTGATTGCAGTGAAAGAGTTAATTCAATTGGGTTTTTTTCTGTTGGTTTAAACAGGATTTACCCCGTTTGGTTTAAATCCAATAAAATTCAAACAAGTAGCGGTAATAGCACCTTTGTTTCAGCGCATTTGTTTTTTCATCTTTATTCCCTTTGTAAGATGTCTCCGCCTGCCGTCTGCACGAATTTGTGCTCAAGCATGGGAAACAAAACAATGCAAGACACGTAAACAACTTTCTTTTCCCAGGTGCAAAAATGTGGGCGGTGGGGATGATTTTGTTATTAAGTTTCATTGTCTGGTTGACTATGTACTGTCATCCTTGCAACGTTATTACATACCAAAAAAATGGTCACATGAAATGACGTGGTTGTTCGCCGCAAGGTCTAACATCACAACACACTGGTTGTCTCCCTCGATTCGCTGCCGAATATCGGTAACGAATCGAGGGAGACAACCAGTGACAGCACGCATACACTTCCGGTTATATGTAACTCTTTTCGTGTATTGAACCGGCCGTTATAGGTCAAAACATTTTCACCTTCCAAATGTACTTTATTAAGCAAGCTAGCTAAAACAGCCCACTGTACATATGATAATGGCCGTAGGAGACGGAAATTAGCAATTACACGATACGCTGGCATGCGCCCACAGCACTTCCGGTGTTGGGGAGGTTTCTTTATGATTGCCGTAAATACAGGCAGGCAGAAACATAATGTTGATTTATCGAACTGTAAGAGTGTCTTTTGTTGCTCCGAATTCTGTCAATCTATGAAAAGATTAGTCGACGAGTTGTTGGAAGAAGGGTCCCAATGCGCAAAAGGCCATCGGACCGACGTCAGCCGCCGTTGGCCGCCGCACAGTCGTGCGCAGGCCAACGGCGGCCGACGTCGGCCCGATGGCCTTTGTGCACTGTGAGGGTATCAATATGTACACAATATATAATTCTAAGATCGAGACACAAAAGATAGTGCAAAGGCGCACAAAAAGACACACACACACACACACACACACACACACACACACACACACACACACACACATACACACGCACACGTCCTCCCCAAAAAAGATAGCTATACATACTTCTAACAATCAATAAATCAATCATGTACCCGAGTACAAACTCAGCCCTACAAGTCTCCAATGCTGAATCAACCATGACACGTCAATAGAATGGCAAACACTCTTCGCGGTTAAGCAACAAAGCGAAATAGAGGCACAGGTATGTTTGGGTTTTTCAGCCTCAGTATTACACGCATCAGAATATCACGGCTATGCGCGGGCCAGCGGCGGCCGACATCGGCCCGACGGCCTTTTGCGCATCAGTTGGAGAATGAGAAGGAAAATAAAAAGAAAGGATTAAAGAGTTCATTTTACGATAGAGGATTTCATAATGAAACAAAAGGTTAAATTTACCTTCTTCCAGGCAGTAAAGGCTCAACTCTTAGCAATATTTCCTGTATGAATGGTCTTGATAAATGTGTGTGTGACTATGAAGTTTGAAAATCGTATAATGAAAACCTTTCCTGTTCTTCTCCTTTACCAAGTAAAAGAGCTCCTCGCTGCGCAATGTACACAGTACAGGTCGTTTGACATCGGAGTGCACAACGTTTTTCGCAAATAACTTGACAAAGAACCACTTTTCTATACACCCCCCCCCCCCTCTCTCTCTCTCTCTCTCTCTCTCTCTCTCTCTCTTGGCTTGACTTCGCGAACGAAGATTTTATAGGAGTTGCAAACGACGTCTGCAGGCTTGTTCGTGGCTGCGGAGGCCAATCCGGGACAGGCAGGTTCGACCGCAGTGGCTGCAGGGGAAGGTATGGCCAGGGTTCTGAGTTGCGGCATCTCTGTTTTTTCTCCTGAGCCGCTTGTCCTTAAGGCTAGCTCTGCGAGAGTCCTCGTAGGAGACAGCTGCCTTGTAAATGGTGGAGCGCCAGGTGTCACGGTCCACAGCAAGCGAGGACCACTGGTGGTGGTCGATTTGGCAGGCACTAAGTGACTTCTTGAGACAGTCTTTGTATCTCTTCTTTGGTGCCCCTCTGTCACGATGTCCAGTAGCAAGCTCGCCGAACAGGGTGATCTTTGGTAGGCGATGATCCTCCATCCTGGAGACATGCCCCGCCCAGCGGAGCTGTGTCCGCAGCAGCAAGGCCTCGATGCTCACAGTTTCAGCCTGTTCGAGGACCTCGACGTTGGTGACATAGTCACTCCAGTGAATGCCCAGAATGGTACGCAGGCAGCGCTGGTGGAAACGTTCGAGGAGTCGTAGTTGGCTGCGGTAGAGGGCCCAGGACTCGGAACCGTACAGCAGGGTGGTGAGGACCACAGCTCTGTACACGCTGATCTTGGTGCCTGTTTTCAGCTGTTGATTGTGCCACACCCGCTTGAAAAGTCGCCAGAAAGCGCTGTTCTATACCAATGTTAGAACAAATATCGTTCAGTGACAGTGGACCTAATACGATTTACGTTCCAGAAACTCGGAACAGTATGTCAGTTTTGCTGTACAGTCGTATAACTCATTCTACCCCAGACACACCACAGCAAGATATGAATCAACCATGATAGTTCAAGGGTGATGCCAGAATAGCTTGGCGCCTATGGGCGCCAAGCTATTCTGGCATCACCCTTGAACTATCATGGTCGCTCTGTGTCCTGCACTGCAATGCAGTCTTCAGAGAACAACGGCAAAATTTGGGGATTTCGGTGTTGGGGTAGAATGAGATAACTTCGATTTTGTTTTCATGAAATGATTGCTTTCACATCCCTAAATCTGCCCCAGATATATCTTTAGCACAGTATAAGAAAGACGCATTGTTGCGTCAATGAGTAAGTTTGCCAAGTTTTTAAACCTGAAACAGCGCAGGCAGACACAAAGTCTGCATGCTTGACCTCAATATTGCGATCTGACGGTTTCCCACTGGGGCTCTATTAAGGCATCGGAAATGTCTTGTTCTTGTATTTTCACCAAATGTTCAAGATTGTACAGCATAATCATCAAAACGTAGGAGTTAAGTACAAATAGCCCATTTTAGGGCAATTGGCACCAAATGATATATATCCTTAAGGTGGTA
The DNA here is from genome assembly GCA_036245525.1 of Semisulcospira habei. Taxonomy (NCBI): domain Eukaryota; kingdom Metazoa; phylum Mollusca; class Gastropoda; family Semisulcospiridae; genus Semisulcospira; species Semisulcospira habei. Next base: position 286,780,559 of record BTPG01000001.1, read on the forward strand.
CAGGGAAAAACAATTCTATGCGGAGATATTTGGAAAAATGGCTGTGCGCTCCGATGTCGAACGGCCTACATATCCTAACGCTTACTCATTTCTTCTTTAACTCATTCTACCCCAGACACACCACAGTAAGATAAGGATCGACCATGATAGTTCAAGGGTGATGCCAGAATAGCTTGGCGTCTATGGGCGCCAAGCTATTCTGGCATCAGCCTTGAACTATCAAGGTCGTTCTGTGCCCTGCACTGCAAAGCAGTCTTCAGAGGACACTGGCAAAATTTTGGAATTTCGGTGTTGGGGTAGAATGCGTTAAATCTGGGAAAGCATTTGACACTCAAGGCTTAATCGTAACACTCAAAGCCCGAAGCGGAGAAGGCAAATTTAATCCCCTCGCTGCTGGGGAAATCTGAACACAGTCCAACAGCAATCGGTATAGATCTTCATGAGCCCCCGCAGTTGCGGGGGCTGATGAGGATCTATACCTCTTGCTGGGACTAATTTATATCCACGTTTCTTGAGCGGCTGGGACTTACTGGCTCTGAATTGGCTCATTCAGCCCGACACACCATAGCAAGACATGGATCGAGCATGATAGTTCAAAGGTGGTGCCAGAATAGTTTGGACTATCATGCTCGATCCGTCTTTAGAATTGTAATATCAGTCCTTTAGAGGGCAACTTCAAAATTTGGGGATTTCGATCCTGGGATAAAATGTGTTCCCGAAAATTGCAGAAGCACAGTCTGCGTCCACTCGCCGGGAAGGGGTTAATTTAGGACTTTTTGCAGGGCTATTTGTAGGCCAAGAACATTTATAGTACAGAGATTGCGAACTTTTAACATTTTATAACTTTATAACATGAAAAAGGTCGCTTTAAAGACAGTTTTGTCCAAACTATTGCCACATAGGGAATCAACACGTGGAATAAGTTTATATTCCCACCCCCATCTGAAAGACTTACCGAAAATATGGGACAGAACATCGATATGAAAAAAGTTCTTTCTAAAATTGCAAGTCTAGTTTCTTCTTCAAGAAATTGAACAAAACAATGAAGCAAAAAATTTAGAAATGTCTAAAACATGCAAAAGACTCTTTAAAAATGCATATCTGTGAATCGCAACACCCCCCCCCCCCACCCCCCACCCCCCCTCAAAACAAACACAGACACAGGCACACACACACACACACACACACACACACACACACACACACACACACACACACACACACACACACACCACCTTTTCCCCCACCCCCACCCAATCCTATCAAAATAAAATAAAATAAAAAAAATAAAATAAAATAAAATAAAATAAAATAAAACAATATAAAATATGCAGATAACAAATAAATGAATAACTTTAAAACAAACAAAAATGTGCGCCGGGAAAAAAAAGTAAACGGCGTACTGAAGGACATGTCAACTAAAAACTGCAAAATGTCATAACCTTTTCCCTTTTAACTTACACTTCGACAATTGCAAATGATCATCAATAATGAAAGTGGGCAAAAGGTCCTGTGGCCGTGCGCGGGCCAGCTCGGACCAACGTCGGCCGCAGGACCTTTTGCTTGCCAGGACCCGAGTCTCTGAGGCGGTCTGCATCTTAATAAAACATTGTACAAGCTTATCAGGCATCACGGTAAGACATTTACAAGCGATCCATAACCCTTCTGTTTGCAGTTTTAAAAAAATTATGTGGAACATTTTTTTTCTTAATTGTAACAAAAATAATACACGTTTTGGAGAGAGAGAGAAATGAAATGAAATGAAATGAAATGAAATGAAATGAAATGAAATGAAATGAAACTTTATTTCTGAACGGAAGAAGCAGTTAGCACATGTGCCATTTTTCACGCTTGCCGTTTCTAAACTACAAAGGTACAAATCTGCTAAAGGTACAAAGCTACTAAGATACAAAAGTACAAAGCTACTAACATGAAAGTGCACATAATATAACAAGTCGTTCAAAAATAGATGGATAAGGCAAAATGGAGGGCACCAATTATGATTACTAACAATGTGAACGAAGGAAAAAAAAAAAAAAAAAAAAAAAAAAAAAAAAAAAAAAAAAAAAAAAAGATAGTCTTTAAAATTCCTTTTTTCACTGAAATCAAACACGCGCGCACGCTCGCGCCGCATGCTCACACACACACACACACACACACACACACACACACACACACGCGCACGCACGCACGCGCGCGCGCACACACACCCATATACACGCACGTGCGCGCGGAGGTTAATATCAAGGCTTTAGGCGATGGAGATACCCGAACCAGTGAATGAGCTGTTAGATAGCAGGTACTTGAAGAGGCTTTCCTTGAAAGAGGGGAGTGAACCAGTGTGTGTTATGTGCGCTGGCAGTTTATTCCAAAACGAGGCGCCCGAGAAAGCAAGGGTAGTTTTAAATAAATCTATCCTCGGGCGTGGTGTGACGAAGTTTCGCCTTGATGTTGAATAGCCTGAAGCTACCTTGGTGAAGAGATTACATAAGTATTCTGGGTGGATTTCATTCCAGATTTTATACATGACTACCCCTTTGTTAAAGAGATGGTGCTTGTCAAGAGGAAGCATTTTTAGTTTTTCAAATTTTTGGTCAGTAGAAAGAGCTGGATCAGGCAGGATCTGCTTCACTGCCCTGCGATGCAAGGAGTTAAGCCTCTTCATGTGTATGTCACCACTGCCGTCCCATGTCGTGGAGGCATAATCGATGTGGGATTTGACATGGGCATTGTAAAATAGTTTGCAAGTGTCGACATCAATAAAATATTTTAGCTTAGACAGCATAAACACATTTCTAGACACAGTTTTACAGACACCATTGATGTGAGATTGCCATTTCATCTGGTTATCAACAATAACTCCAAGTAGGCGATGTTCAGTTACTTGTGTAATGGTGTGGTCTTGGATTTCCAGGCTAAGCAAAAGTGGCTTGAGCTGATGCTTCTGACGGGTTGCTATCGTCATACATTCGGTTTTGGTGGGATTAAGGATCATTGCATTATTTTCACACCATTTGGAAATTTCACTCAGTCCCTGTTGCAAACGATCATTTAAAGACTCGAGACACTTATCGGGGGTGTGGATTGTTGCGTCATCGGCAAACAAGTCACATTCAATTCTGTCATTCGTAAAATGTAGTGGCAGGTCATTGATAAATATGCAAAAGAGAAGAGGTCCCAGGACAGAGCCCTGGGGCACTCCTCTTGTTACTAAACCACTTGAAGAGTAAGATCCATTGGCTATCACGCGCTGCTGTCTGTCTGTAAGATAGGAAGCGAAAAACGAGGTTGTTTTAAAGGAATGAATAGATGCCTGAGAACTGCCGTCTGATGTATGAAAACAGTTACTTGAAAATGAACCATCCAGATATATGCTGAGCTTGGAAAGGAGCATTTCATGATCTACCATGTCGAAAGCTTTCCGAAGGTCTATGAAAACAGCACCTGTGAATTCGCCTTTGTTCATTGAACTTAGCCACGTGTCAGTAAGTCGCGATAAGGCTGTATGACAACTATGCTTCGGGCGAAAACCTGACTGGAGGGGGTGGATTAATTTGTGTTTTCCCAGGTATTCTAACAGATGCTTATGAATGTGTCGTTCAAGGGGTTTACTTAAGACAGACAAAAGTGAAATGGGGCGATAATTGTTAACATCGGACAGATCTTTTGTTTTAGGTAGGGGAATAACTTTAGCTTTTTTTAGTTCTTTTGGGAAAACATTTTTCTGTATGCATAAATTGTAGACATAAGTTATTGTTTCTACAACATAGGGAAGTGATAGTTTCAGTATTTTGGGGCTTATTTCATCTGGCCCGGAAGATTTTTTATTCTTCATGGAACTTATTGTCTTACCAACCTCGTGAACTGCCAGGGGTGGAATAGCAAAAGGATGAAATCTCGCAGTTCGCGTTCTACAGAAATCAATCAGGGTGTCAGGACAGGTATAAGGCCGAGAATTTGTTTTAGAGGGGACCAGGGACTCGGCAATTGAAAGGAAATGATCGTTAAAATTATCGGCAGTCAGAGTAGTCGGGATTACAGCGGATTTCCTACTCTTGACTCCAGTCACTACTGCCATAGCGCGCCAGAGCATGGACATATCTTTGTCTTGTTTAATCAAACGATCAATAAAAGATTTTTTAGCCTGCCGCACTAAACATTTGACACGATTGCGCTCACGTTTAAATTCAGCAAAAAACTTCTGTTTTCTCAGATCATCTCTCACCCTCATGGCCTGAATGATGTCTTGAGTCAGCCACGGCGGGAGTGAAGCGTGTTTGACTCGCCTCCGCCGCACAGGCGCGTGTTTATTTAAAATAGTAAGAAAAATGCTATACCAGACAGACAGAGCGCTGTCAGGGTCAGTTTCACTAAGCACTTCCTCAAAAGGTGCGTTATTAAGGTCAGATAAGAAGTCGCTCTCACTAAATTTTTTAAAAGAACGATAGGTGATATATGTATGACATCCTTTCTTTACTTTTGGGAACTTAGTGGACCACGTACAGCTGATGGGAAAGTGATCACTGATGCCAAGGTTACCGACAGACACATTATGAACAGACTCGGGCTTTGTGGCATAGATATGGTCTATGAGTGTAGATGTTGTTGGTGTTATTCGTGTCGGCGAAGTGACTAACTGTTTAAGACCCAGCAACGTCATCGTAGAGTCCCATGCATGATGAGACCTTAACATGTCTATATTAAAATCTCCCATAAGTATGACATTAGAATTAGGTTTACAGGCTTTATCAAACATACTAAGAAAATTATCGTACCACTCAAAGTTTGCAGCAGGGTTGCGGTACAGAAAACCGATAAGAAATGATGGTGATTGGGGGGCTTTCAGCTCAAGCCACATACACTCAACTTGCTCAGTTTCTAAGTCATGTCGTCTACGTGTAAGAGCTTGAACAGACGTGTGAATATAAGCAGCTAATCCTGTTTCTCCATGGGCCGTTGGATCACGTCTCAGGACAGAAAAGCCAGGAACCTGTATTGATTCATCAGATACATTAGAACCAAGACGTGTCTCAGAAAATCCAAAAATATGAAATGGGTTTGAGTCATTCAGGTAAACGGAAATATCAGCAAGTTTTGCATATAGATGGTATACATTTAAATGCCCAATGCGGAGATTTCTTACTTTCACGTCTGCTTGATTCATCGTGACAGACGAGAAAGAAACGAAGGTGGCGAAAATGAGGGTAACAATAAGTACACTTAACGTAATACAGCTATTGATAATATAGTAATCAGTACACAAACACAAATAATAATAAAAAAAAAAAAAAAAAAAAAAAACCAACAATGAAAGCAACAATAATATTGAATCAAAGCAAACAAGGATTAGGCTTAGAAGTACTGAAGAAGAACTATAATTTTAGGAAGAACAAAAATTATGATGTTGCAGTAGCAGAAGAAGTAGAACCAGTATTCAGTCGGCGAAAACGTTTTCAAAATGAGAGTAAACACCTTTTATGCGCAGAAAGAGAATATTGCGTGTGGTTGCTGAGGCTGTTCGTATAGTACTTTTATAGATTAGCCTGTACAAGTCCCTCCCACAGTCCACACGATCGCGGTCCACACAGCGTGCGGCTTAATTATGAAGCATCAATGTGAAAGTACAACTGTCCAGGTTTCACTAAAGTGCTGGTCAGAGAAAACATTGCGCAACACACTCAGGCACAGCCGCTATCCGGCGTTAGATTGTCACTGAGATGATGCAGAAATCCACAAAACTATAATAATAAGACACAAACTTCATAATAAGAAAGAGTACAGTCCGTTGTCTGCAAACAAAATAACGTAATGCACAAGCTTAAACTGGCTACATGTGTAGCAACTACCACATCAAGAATATTATCTCACCACAAAATCAGGAATAGTATTTCACCACGTTGATTGACTCATTGCTAAAACACCCAAGAACAGTAGTTATGATCTACGGACCATATCACATTAAAGGAAACATATAAACCGTGACAGCTTAAGAATAGCCTGGCACTTTAGGCACCACGCTATTGGGCGTCGCCCTCGCACTATCAGGAGTCAATGGGTCCGTCCAAAATAGGTAAAATAAAGCTGGACGAAAATGCGATAAAGGGTCACATAATGACGGTGACGGTGACAAAAGTTGAAATGATTGAAGACGGTCCGCGAACTAATTATGTCCCATAATCCATTTCCAACAAGAGACATACATTGTCACGAGCTCCTTCATCCGCAGGGACTCATGATAATGTATCCCTCCTGCTAACTGGACAGGCTGGCTGACGGAGGCTACTTCTCCTTTGTGAGCTCGACAAAACGGGTTACTGTTGACAGTAAAATTGCGCAATCGCTTGTGCAATGCTGACACTCAGAGCTTGAATGTTGTCGAAAGGAGAGGCCGGGGCGGCTAAGCCGCTTTTCTCCCACCCTCTGTTTCTGGGTGCCAACATGGTCGGAGAGCTGATCGGCTGCAGGGGAGGAAATTGCGAGTCGTTACGGGTGTTAGGTGGTGGCCTGATGGCGTGACCGCGCGCGGCTGAGTGGCGAGGGTGATTCTCTTCGCCTCCTCCTGCTGACGGTGACTCGGAGCGACGACGACGATTTACGGCCCGGTGATCGTAAAGCCTCGTATCCTGATATTCCTCACCTGAGGACAAGTGCGATCTGACGAAACGGTTCATATTGCACTCCAGCGCATGCACGCCATGCTCGCTTGGGTGCAGTTTGTCAAAGTACATAGCCTGCTTAGGAGCGCCTCTAGAGGACAGGAAAGATGACGTGTGGTCGATGAGCGTGATCTTTTCCTGTTTGCAGACTGCCTGCAGGGCTTTATTTGACTCGTAGGCAGGTTTGTGGAGAGGGTGGTAGCGGCCGCGAGTTGGGAGGAGGGTGGACATCTGCAGTCTGGCTTTGGGGAAACACACTACCAGCATGCGGCACAGCTTCAGCCAGGTCTGCTGACTAATAGGCCCATGCCAGCAGCTGTTGATGCCGATGTGAACGGTGACGGTACGGATGTTGGGGTTGTGGGGCTGTGTGTTCAGCCACTGCGTCAGATGATCCACCCTGAGATCAGACACCGACAAGTTTTGCATGATTGACTCATGAGTAGACATTCTCTTCTCATCGATGTATTTAGTGACTGAGTCCCCGATGAGAAGAGTGTTGACCTCAGGGCGAATTTTCATGGCGCGTAGTCTCTCCAGCGGTGCCAGGTTTTCATTGTCGCGTCGACTGGCAGGTCTTCCATCATTGTTCTTGTGGATGGGTGAACAACCAGGAGAGTCAAGTTCTTGCTCCGGGTTTAATGCTTGGTACCTGTTAGTAACAGGAATAGTTGGCCCTTCGCTGCTATTGTTAGAGTGGAACCCATGTGGTTTAGGCGTAGTACCGGATGCTGGCGGCGGAGAAGGGGATTTATTTTGCGAAGAAAGATTGGTGGGTGAATGTTCTGTCGTACTGACTCTCACACTCTTTGTTTGTGATGGGGTCCACGTATCTAGTCGCTTGCAGATTTCCTCTAATTTCCCAGTGTGAGAGTCTCTAGAGGAAACAAGTTTGCTGATTTTCTCACTGAGCGTTGTTTGACTCTTTCTCAGCGCCTCTGCAGTTTTATCGATGTTTTCCCTCACACTCGCTTCAACAGCCTTGATCTCATTCTTGGCCTTCACCTCGCTGTCCAGGACAAGTGAGGTCAAAGTGTCGTAACCCTGTTTGAGGTCAGCAAACTCATTCTTGACTCCCTGCAGCTCAGCACGGCACTGGCGAAGCTCTGAGTGGAGAGTGGTGATGGTGGCTGAAGACTCAGCTAGTTGGTGCTGCAGGGCGATGATCAGTCTCATGGCCGTGCTGTCAGATACAGGAACGAGTGAGGTTGATGATGGTGAAGTAGTATTCTGTGTGTTGGGTGTGTCCACTACAACTGTGTTAACCTCAGCTGAGGGCACGCCCCGGGCGAGTTCGCTAGCTTGGCAGGGGAGAGAAATCAGGGCGCCGACGCCTTCATGGTTGGCTGGTTCGATGCTAGTTGCAGATATGTTAGTCCCAGGCACGGGTGTTAGAGACGGAGGGCAGGGCGTTGGGGGATTAGGCCCAAAGGCAGCTGTGGTGTGGTTGCAGCGCGGGGTACAGGAGGTAGCAGTGCCCGGGGGGCTGGGGTGTGCTTCACTGCACATCGTCACGCCCCTCTCATCTGTTGACTTGATGGCCATGAAATGATGATTGACACATGACGTCATCGTGTCAATGAGGGGTTCCGATTTCGACAAGTGCTGGGGACCAGAAAAATCAGCAGAAAGGGGAGGGGTGAAGGGGGGAGTGCTAGTGGCGATTACAGCGTTTAAGATTGGATGGCCGGGCTGAGATGCGAGTGGAGACTGGGAGGGTGAAATTGAGGAGTCAGATGAGGGGGGTTCAATGGCAGGTATTGACGGGGTACTCAGTGGGTGTTCGGATGAGGAATTAGATATCGGGGGTTCAGTGGCAGGCGTAGTTGTCTCGTCAGACATTGTGCTCACTATTGTTTTCATCTTGTCAAACTCCTCATCCACCCACTGTCGGCATGCGGTCCCCTGCACAAGCACAGTGCCTGTAGTATGGTAGAGGGTGATAGTGATGAGCTTGCTCGATTCGAGGTAGAGTTGGAGAAATGTCTTGTAGAGATTAGGAGGGGAAGGGCTGCACAGTGGAGTGGGGAGGGTGATGATGCTGGGCTGATTGCTGGTTTGCTCGTAGTCGAACCAGTCGGCGGTAATGGCGGCTGGACACCCTGCGATGTACCGTGTGTGGAGTATGCATCTCCATAACGGGAGTTTATCGCTAGTGAAAGTCTTTTGAATCGGATCCATTGTATGGCGAATTTTCTCAATGGAAGTGTCCATGGCATGCTTGGCATTTGCCGCAGATCGGGTGATAGGGCCCATGGTGGTGGTGGAGGGGTAGAGGAGGGGGGCAGTGGTGTTGGAGGGAAGGGGCGGTGGTATGCTACGCATGAAGTGCCAGCATAGAGCTAGCAGCCCATGGTAAAAGGAAGGTGGACTGAGGGGAGGGTGTGGTGGTGGAGAGAAGGGGTGGTGGTATGCTACACATGAAGCGTGTGGTTGGCGGATTACATAGCTGATGCCAGCCTCGCGGTCATGCCGATTGCCATGATAGCTCACTGCTGCGCTCAAGAGTGGCGGCGGCAGCGACTGTCAAGCACTGGGGCCCGGCTAGCGTCGGTTTACTTTACCACACATCTGGAATTACACACTGAAATGTGAGCTGGCACTAGCAGAGTGGTCTGTTTATACCTGCTGTCACCACGTCTAATCGGTACTGACCCGATGGAAGCAGTTACTGCATCTACTCGCGCCGCCAGGATTCACATCCGCTTTCGCATCTGCGGGAACCATAAGAATCTATGTCTAGGTTCACGGCAGACTCTGGATTGCTTAATACGACTGTACTAGGCACGCCGGGCTGGCGCCAAGCGACCCAGAAACGGAAAAGTCCATGTTGCAACGCTCGAAGTATTCAACAGAATAGTGATGAAGAAAAAGAAACGTTCATAACTCTCGAAAAATGAATGTTACACAAATGGAAAAGTCACATTCCAATAGAAGCCACTATCACAAGTCACTGAGGCTAAAAATTACACATCACAACCATACACTGCCAACACAATTGTCACTGGAGACGGAGCGATGTAACTGCGCGACTTATTCGCATTCGTGCTTGCAGAGAGAGAGGGAGAGAGAGAGAGAGAGAGAGAGAGAGAGAGAGAGAGAGAGAGAGAGAGAGAATGACAATGACAATGACAATGACAATGACAATGAACCTTTATTTTCCAACGGTAAAAGTTATTGGTAACCCGACCAGTTTTCAGACTTGCCGTTGCTACATCTAGTACATAAATGACAAATATACACGTACACACACACACACACACACACACACACACACACACACACACACGCGCGCGCGCGCACGCACCCACATGCAAACACACTGACACACGTACGCATACACAAAACGCGCGCACGCACGGTCGGAAGCACGTACGCACATAGAGAGAGACACACACAGAGACAGAGACAGACAGAGGCAGAGAGACAGACAGAGACAGAGAGAGAGAGAGAGAGATCCTGCCATATAGAATTTTTTAAGTCTCCATAAAGTCATGCAAAATGTGGTTAACCACATCAGTCAGTGTCAGAATACAACGAACACAACCCATCTGCAAGAGGCACAGATCATCATGAGCCCCCGCTGTCGCCGGGGCTCATGATGATCTGTGCCTCTTGCAGTCATACGACATCCATAATAAATGTGAGATTTTCACATAAAACGTTTTGATCCTGCTTCCAGTCTTTAACGCTTACAAGGTGGGTGGTATAACGTTCGACTATCGTCCGAAAGGTTGCGGGTTCGAAACCAGCCGGGATCAAAACTGGTGCAAACCCATTTTGGTGCCCGTCATTGAAATCATCTTTGTAGTGGACAAAAAAAACGTTGAGACTTTAAGCGTGTTTTTTTTTTCTTCTTTTCTTTTCTTTTTTGACTATCGTATTTTAAAATAAAAATACGGTAGACTTTGAAATGGGGATCGTCGGAGCGTATTCCGGAGTATGCACATGACGTTTTTAACGTGCGGGGCGGAAATTCTGGCAAAGAAGTAACAAGATAAAAACAAGATGGGATGAACCATGACCCACAAAGTCCCTTCTATATGAGAGCTGTCCTCGAAGTCAATGGTCTCTTTCTTTTGTCTTTGACCTGATTCTGATGTTGAATTATGTCCTATTGAAAACGTCTCGCAGATCTGCCAATGCTTCTGTGAGTTCTATAAGGGGCGCAAGACATACGCGTCATTGATTTGTCAAACGTCGTTGTCATGGCGTAAGTTTTAGTTTTTACGTAATTTTATATTTTACGTGATATGAGTTTCACTCTCGCTTCATAGTCTTGAGAAAATGGTGACAAAACTAGAACTTCACGGTACAATTTCAGTCTTGCTATAATTTGTGTGTAAGCAGGTTGACTTTACCTAGCTACATGATAATTATACTAAGTACACGGGTCACCTGCATGCTCTTCTGAAAGCGCGACGATGTAAGTGTGAGTTTGTGCATGCATGCGCGCACGCTCCAAACATCTCCAAGAGGCATAGATCCTCATGAGCCTGGAGGGTGCATGAGGATCTATTCCTCTTGGAGATGCGCGCGTCTTTGTTTGAGAGAGAGATAGAGAGAGAGAGAGAGAGAGAGAGAGAGAGAGAGAGAGAGAGAGAGAGAGAGAGAAT
>BTPG01000001.1:286794330-286956830 GCA_036245525.1 Semisulcospira habei
ATTTCTTTCTCTCGTCAATATGTAACACTATGCAGACTATTAAAAAGAAAGCTTCTCTCTCCTTCAAGAACACCACCATGCACAATTACAGACAAACTAAAAATAAGAAAATAAAAAAGGCAGCGATTATGTCTATATTCGGACCTTGTATAGCGTTGAACTGAAACTTTTTTTTTAGTTACATTTACCATTTTTTTTTTTCTTCAGATCTGTTCGGTCTGCTTTGAAATGCAATGGATCATCAGAAGTAAAAAAAAAAAAACTGTAGACGTAACCCAAAAAAATACAAAAAGATATTGATCACGCCCATACTGAGACCTTTACCATTTTTCAAAGACGTAGCTCCGACTAAAACGGCGAACAAAAGGTCCTAAGTCCGACGTCGGCCGCAGTGAGCCCTCGCACAAACGTGCGCCGGCTCACTGCGGCCAGCGTCGGCCTTAGGACCTAGTGTACACTGGGCCAGACCGTTTTTTTTCCGGATGTCTTCTCAATCACACGGTTTCGGCTAATTGACGTTTCTCTGTGTGTAGTGTGGCGATCTGAAAACTCAATTTTGCTTGCATACGACTGCAGAACTAGGTTGGTTTTCTGAATGTTGATCCCAATCTGTGTGTGCATCTGCAGCCGTCTGTCTAAAGTTCTTTGTGTTTGTTAAATCAAGGGAGAAAAACACATTGATGTTTCTCTTTGAGTGTGGAAGCACTATCTAAAAACTAAGTTTATTTGCGTAGTTTATCAAAATAGGTTGGTTTTCTTAATTGTTACGTCGATCTTTACGTCATCTGTAGTCTTCTAAAGAGTCCTGGGGTGGGTTGCATATGCTTGCTTAGCGTGCAAATTTCTTGCTTAGCGCTAAGTTCACAAGCTTAGCTGAAAATGTGCGTTGCATGAGCGTGCTTATCTGCTGGAGCGAGCTTAGTGGCGTGCTTAATTCTAAGGACGGTCCCCCCCCGTGCGTAGCGGCGTGCTTAGCTGAGGAAGAGTTCTTAGCTGCCGTGTTAACGCGAGAACGGAAATGTGAATTCACTCTCTTAAACCTTGTGGCATTAACAGCCTTCCATCTAGGATAGAGAAGGAGGAACACGAAATGTACGTGGGAACGCACGGACCCCCCACCCAGCCTCGTCTCACGGACATCTGGAATTATCGGTGAGGAGTCTGCATAACTGATTCAACTGACCGATGGGTATAACCCAACACCAGCCGTTGTCAGAGAAACATAGATCCTCATACTATGGGAGCCTACTCAACGGTAGTCCTTAACTCTAATGTACATCTACATTAGACTTGAGACATAGATCCTCATACTATGGGGCCTACATGGTACTCCTTAACTAATGTACGTCTACATTAGACTGACAAGCAGGGTTGCCTGCACGAAAAATTTGCCATTCTTTCTAGCTTGACTTCTTGTTTTCCATCGCCGCCATTTCACCGGCGTTTTGTCTACTTCGTTTCCGTTAGGTCAGAAGAAGCGAAAACCGTGCGTTTTTATTGGCCGATTTCTACAATCTATGATGACGTAGGGGAGAACCCCACCATAAGCTATAAATAACCTATCCCCGCTCGCTAAGAACTCGTTCGGAGCTACGCACATCGCTAAGTCGCTCCATGCAACAGAAAACACTCGCGCACTAAGCAAGAGCTTTACTAAGCAAGAAAGACCTTAAGTCAGCGAGCTTAACACACTATATTTAAGCACGCTACATGCAACCCACTCCAGTATTCGTTAAATCAAAGGGAGGTGGAGGTAAGGGGGGGGGGGGGGTGAGGAGGGGAGGAAACATTGAGGTTCTGTTTGTGTGTCTGGTAGCACTATTTGAAAAATCAGTTTTCTTTGCATCGGCTAAATGGGCAATCTTTTCTGTGCATCTGTAGTCTTTTAAAGAGTGAGTTCTGTATTCGTTGTATCAAAAGGGAAAAACATTGACGTTCTTTGTTTATGGTAACACTATCGAAAATTCAATTTACTTGAATCTGTAAAATATATTGTTTTCTTAATTTTCTAAAGAATCAAGATCTATCTGTTGCATCCATAGCCGTGTAAAAGATTTATGTACTGGTTAAAAAGAAGGGTGTGGTGGGTGACGTTCTTTGTGTGTGGTAGCACTATTTGAAAACCTAATTTTTATTAAATCTACTAAACTAGTGGAACCAAAAACGACCAGTTTGGTTTTCACAATTTTTCTCTTAACCACTGTGTGGAACTGTAGCCTACAAAAGAGTTTGATATTTGATGAAAAGCTCAAAAAGGAAAAATATATATGTATTCGTGTGGATTAATTTACTTTGCATAATCGTGTATAATCCAAAATCTCTAGTTCAATTATTACCATGCCGCTTAAAGATCAGTTAACATATATTTCACAGACTAAAATCCCCTTGTCCATGCAGTCAAATCAATATTTTTACCTAGTCCTTAACCCCGACCAGGCCTCAAGTTCCGCAGCTGTTCTTGCGTAATGCATTGAATGATTTAAGTCTACTACATTCCTTTTTTAATCTTGTGCACTTAGTGCCACTTCTTGCAGCTAGCGTGACCACACGCGTACCCAGACATATATGACGCCAGAGTCTGGGTGTTTTTGCTGCCAACTTCTCCCATTTCAACCTGAGCAACCCGGGTTCCGGCGTGGTGATCTGTTATGGAACTGAACTGTTCGGGGGTCGCTCTCAAAGAGCAAGCGATTGGTTCTCGTTCACTAGCCGCGCGCCCTGCTGGGCTTTTGTCGCACGTGCAGAGGCCCGGTTGGGGCTATGATCGATTTAGGAAGGAGAACTTTTGTCAATGAAAAATAACCTTTGCTCTTTAGTCGCACTTAGCCAGGGTTAATCGGTTTTCTGTTTTGGGATAATCTGCGGATGCAGACGTTCTGAAAACTGTGTTGATCCTATGAAGAACAATCGTAACCGTCCAAAGAAGATCGACACAAATTGGTCTCAGCAAGAGGCATAGATCTTCATGAGCCCCCGCATTCGCGGAGGCTCATGAAGATCTATGTCTCTTGCAGTTAGATCGTGTTCACATTTTCTCGGCAGCGAATGGATTAAAGCAACCTGCTGCAGGCGATAAACGGTGAATAGTTCACACTGTCTTCTGTCTAAATGTTATCGGTATCTATGCCTTACAATAATACTACACAAAACTTGAAGGACTAAATGAAAGCTAACTGCTCCATGCATTACAGGGTTAACAGTTTACAATATCGCTTTGTACATGCTCTTAGTATGCCTTACACTAATGCAAGACAAATAGACTAATGTGACTTATGAAATTTAAATGAGTGTCGTCCAATGAAAGACGGTTCTGCTCTTCTTTTCCTCTGTAAGTTGGAGAGTTCTCCCTGTGTGCTCAAAGGACAGCACAAACCTTGTTATGTGAGCCTACTCAAATGGGTGTGAAACGTGGGGCAGAAAAGTTTAGTTTGGGCAAGACAACATATAAAAATAAACGTCCTGCTGAGGAGTATAGTAATCAAAGCCTGCCCTGGAGCAGGTTGCGGTGTGACATTGCATGTTAGTCAATTCATAAATCATTATAGATAGATAGATAGATAGATAGATAGATAGATAGATAGATAGATAGATAGATAGATAGATAGATAGATAGATAGATAGATAGATAGATAGATAGATAGATAGATAGATAGATAGATAGATAGATAGATAGATAGATAGATAGGTAGATAGGTAGGTAGGTAGGTAGGTAGGTAGGTAGGTAGGTAGATAGATAGATAGATAGATAGATAGATAGATAGATAGATAGATAGATAGATAGATAGATAGATAGATAGATAGATAGATAGATAGATAGATAGATAGATAGATAGATAGATAGATAGATAGATAGATAGATAGATAGATAGATAGATAGATAGATAGATAGATAGATCTTTGTAATTACCTTTTTTTCTGTCGGCACACAGCTAGCAAAACCTTAAATGCATAAAACAAGGTAGATAGATAGATAGATAGATAGATAGATAGATAGATAGATAGATAGATAGATAGATAGATAGATAGATAGATAGATAGGTAGGTAGGTAGGTAGGTAGGTAGGTAGGTAGGTAGGTAGGTAGGTAGGTAGGTAGGTAGGTAGGTAGGTAGGTAGGTAGGTAGGTAGGTAGGTAGGTCGGTCGGTCGGTCGGTCGGTCGGTCGGTCGGTCGGTCGGTCGGTCGGTAGGTAGGTAGGTAGGTAGGTAGGTAGGTAGGTAGGTAGGTAGGTAGGTAGATAGATAGATAGATAGATAGATAGATAGATAGATAGATAGATAGATAGATAGATAGGTAGGTAGGTAGGTAGGTAGGTAGGTAGGTAGGTAGGTAGGTAGGTAGGTAGGTAGGTAGGTCGGTCGGTTCGGTCGGTCGGTCGGGTCGGTCGGTCGGTCGGTCGGTCGGTCGGTCGGTCGGTCGGTAGGTAGGTAGGTAGGTAGGTAGGTAGGTAGGTAGGTAGGTAGGTAGGTAGGTAGATAGATAGATAGATAGGTACGTACGTAGGTAGGTAGGTAGGTAGGTAGGTAGGTAGGTAGGTAGGTAGGTAGGTCGGTCGGTCGGTCGGTCGGTCGGTCGGTCGGTCGGTCGGTCGGTCGGTCGGTCGGTCGGTCGGTCGGTCGGTAGGTAGGTAGGTAGGTAGGTAGGTAGGTAGGTAGGTAGGTAGATAGATAGATAGATAGATAGATAGATAGATAGATAGATAGATAGATAGATAGATAGATAGATAGATAGATAGATAGATAGATAGATAGATAGATAGATAGATAGATAGATAGATAGATAGATCTTTGTAATTACCTTTTTTTCTGTCGGCACACAGCTAGCAAAACCTTAAATGCATAAAACAAGGTGATAGACCTTCATGCGCCCCGGCAGGTGCGGGGCCTCGTGCGGATATGTCCCTCTTGCTCACTTTTTTGTACCCCTCTTATGTGAACTGATGCGGTATTTTGGTGTAGACATCACTTTTTCACAAATATACATCACACACAGCGCCGGATCAATCAGTTTTCAAGGGGAGGGGGAAGGGTGCTCAACGACAATGTACAAAGTGTGCACTGTTGTAATTGTGACGGTGCAATGGAAAGAGGGGGGAGAGGGGGGGGGGGTGCTGCAATAATATTAAAGCTCCCAGTCTTTCTCGGACCATGTGTGGACTGGCAGTGAATGATTTTTTTTTTTAACCCGGGGGGGGGGGGGGGGGGGGGGGAAGGGGGGTGGTCAGGGTGGGGGTTGGGGCTGTAGTACCAAAGCACCCCCATCCCCCCCCCCCCCCCCCTCCCGCGAAGCAGGTCCTGACACAGAAGATTACTAATAAGTATTAAATACCTTCACTGTCATTGTACGTATATTTTTGTTTTTGAAATCCTTGTTCATTCAACGACCGAAGCCAAACCCGTCTAAGACATGCGGAAACAAATTGGTCTCAGCAAGAGGCATAGATCCTCATGAGCCCCCGCAATCGCGGAGGCTCATGCGGATCTATGTCTCTTGCAGTTGGATCAAGTTCACTTGTTCTCGGCATTCAAGGGGTTAATACAATATAGATCCTTAAACACATATGCAGCACAGACATATCTTTCCCTGTTTTAATTATGACCACGGTGTCATTAGCTTTATGTGTTTGCTCAAATAGGGCCGATAGGGTAACCGGAAATATTCAGATGCACTAAGGCCTACCGGTTAGCAGTCATCAATCACGTGACTGCTAACCAGAACAACAAGGAAACTCAAACCTTCAATTTTTTGTGGTTACAATTAATTTTGGGAACACAACTTTTTGCAACTGATATAAAAGGAAATAATCCCTGCGCTACCGATAAAACGGCCCCAAAAAATAAATCCAGCTCCAAGAGACATAGATCCGCAGTTGCGGGGGCTCATGAGGATCTATGTCTCTTGCTGACACCACTTTGTATCCGTGCTCAATTAACAAAAATTTCAGAAACACATGCAGAATGCTTCCTTTGTTAGTGAAGCGATCAAAGTTCATGTTTCAAGAAGTGGAGATTAAGAGTGGCGTGAGACTTGTTTTCATTGGTGCGTGTTTGCGGGGAGGGGGGGGGGAGAGAGAGAGAGGGCGGGAGGGGGGGGAGGGGAGGGGGCGGACGGGGGAAAGAGGCAGGGGGAAGGGTGGAAGAGAAAGGGAGAGGGTGGGCGGGAAGGGGGGATTCGTGTATGGCGGTGGGTGGGCGTTGGTGGGTACATTTTGGTCGATTTCTTTTTTAAATTCGTCGAGGGGAGCAGGTGGGGGGGAGGGCCGGGGGGCGGCGGGCGCGGGGTGGGGGGGTGGTGAAAGAGGGTTGGGGGTATACTAAATGTGTAGAATTGTCAAGTTTCAAGGCGTGGGAGTTGGAACTGCCTATCACATTAAAACGGCCGCGCGGCTGTGGGGCCCATGCGGATCTATGCCCTCTTTGTCTGGTGGTTTTCACCCCTTAACTGTCGGGACAATTCGAACGCTACCCAGCTGCAAAGACATAAATCCTCATGAGCCCCCGAGACTGCCGGGGCTCATGAAGATTTATGTCTCTTGCCAGTCGTGTGCTCTTTTCGCCCATTTTGGTCCCATTTATACCTATGTTCTTCACGGGATTGTCGGTCAGTGTGCAGTCCTTTCAGCCGCGAAATTCGTGATCACTGGCAGCCGAAGGGTTAATTACCTGCCTGCAATGGCTGCATACCACGTGTGAAAAGCAAGGCAGATTTATTTTGCACGTATTTGGTTTTTTTTTTTTTGTTTGTTTTTTTGTTGTTGTTGTTGTTGTTTGTTTGTTTGTTTGTTTTTGGGGGATGGGGGGGGGGTGAATTTGACATGCTGGTGTTGGAGTGCGCATTTTCAAGCTTAATACAATCTGCCCCACGACTGACATCCCCAAATTGTGAAGTTCCCTGTGAAGGACTGTATTACAATTCTAGAGACAGATCGAGCCGGATTGTTCAAGGGCCGTGGTGCCTGAATAGCTTGGCGCCTCTGGGCGCCAAGCTATTTTGGCACCACCCTTGAAATATCATGCTCGATCCATGTCTTGCTGTGGTTTGTCGGGACTGAATCAGTTAACACTATAATAACATCATCATATTTTCGGTTTTTTGGGTGTGTGTTTTTTGTTTTTGTTTTTCTCTTTAATGGCATCATGGCCTACTGCTCTCCTTTGAATTCAAATCTGAATTTTATGGCAGTGATAAACTATCTGATATTGTCAAGAGCAAAAAAGTGTTGTCCTTAGCAAAAGGGTAATTAGAGCGCGAGCTGTTGGGTAGCGGGAAACTTTGTGACGAGTGAGTGTGTGTGTGTGTGCGTGCGTGCGTGTGTGTGTGTGCGTGCGTGCGTGTGTGTGTGTGTGTGTGTGTGCGTGTGTGTGTGTGTGTGTGTGTGTGTGTGTGTGTGTGTGTGTGTGTGTGTGTGTGTTTGTGTGTGTGTGCGTGTGTGTGTGAGTGAGTGAGTGTGTGTTCTGTGTGTGCGTGTTTTATCATGCTTGGTAAGTTTGTTGTATGGCGTTGACGTACACTTTTTTTTGCATGCTCACTTTTAAATCATTCAGCCCCACGGCCGTATTTCCCAAATTTTGGAGGCGTAATCTAATGACTATGAACCAGTTGCAGGAGATGAACCGACCATGATAATTCAAGGGCAGTGCCAGATTAGCTTGGCGCCGATAGGCGCCAAGCTAATCTGTCACTTCCCTTGAATTTTTATGGTCGACTTATCTTCTGCTGTAGTGCGTCAGGACTGAATGGGTTAAACCGAAATGAAAATTTTGTGGCAGTGGTAATCTATCCGATCTGCACAATTGTGAAGGCCAAATAGTGTATCATTGCCATACAATTTTCGTTCCGATTCAAAGACGAACATGTATTTAGAATAAAAAAAGTGTTGTCCTTAGCAAAAGAGTAGTTATTTTATTAGAGAGCATGTTTCAGCATAGTGTACATTTTGACGTGTGTGCATGCACTCATGCTTGTTGTGTTGTTGTTGGGGTTTTCTAATGGCATTGACACTTAAGCATACATGCTCGCCTTTGAATCGAAATCCAGATTGTATGGTAGTGATAAACTGTCTATCCTGTGCAAGAGCAAAAAGGTGTTATCCTAAGCAAATGGCAATTAAAGACCAAATTAAACGCTTATGAATACATGCCCGTACTTGTTTTTACCTGACACAACTGACTTCGGTTAACTCATTGAAGACGTGCCGCCTCCGGTAGGTAGACATAAGCCGCGTATCCGGAGCCGGCACGTCTTGAATGAACTAAAACAGGGTCCGAAATACTAAAAAGAATGATTCAACGAAAGTTGTTTTTTTTTTTCAGAGATCCAGCCAAATTTGTTTTCGATGTAAACATATTACTTTACGTATTAACTCTTATCATTCGGAATACACCAGTGTGTGAAATAAGTTTGACTAAAATAGTTCAAGGGTAGTATCAGAATAGCTTGGTGCCTCTAGGCGCCAAGCTATTCTGGCAATACCCTTCAACTAAAGTCATTGGTCTATATCCTTATCTGTAAGTACTATACTGTATCTTGCATATGTCAGTGTACAAATTTGAAGCTTTTAGCCTCAATATGATAAGGATTAAGAACTGCACGACACAGAAGCCGGTCACACTGTGCTAAACTCTTTGTACTGTTCGGAGACGTATGTAGAGTCTCGATAAAAGGTGACCTGTTCGGAATTTTCATCGACTGATCTCACACAATAGGTAAATGGGTTGAGGACAAAAGCAGTTGCGGGCCTTGGCCGAAATTGACGGAGTAGCGGACCTTAGCGGAAATTGCCGGAAATGATAGCACACTTTCCATTGGTCACGGTTTCTCTACTTTTAATTACCCGAAACTGTACGACACAAAGCCTCAGACAGGAGAAACAACTATTCTTTTTAGACTATAAAGTTAACCCCCTTTGTGTACCGGTCACTGCATGCACAAGAGGGTTAATTTTTTTCCATCTCCCCACTCTCTCTCTCTCTCTCTCTCCTCTCTCTCTCTCTCTCTCTCTCTCTCTCTCTCCTCTCTCTCTCTCTCTCTCTCTCTCCTCTCTCTCTCTCTCTCTCTCTCTCTCTCTCTGTGTCTCTCTGTCTGTGTCTCTCTCTGTCTCTGTCTCTCTCTGTCTCGGTCTCTGTCTGTCTCTGTCTCTCTCTGTCTCTCTCTCTCTCTCTCTCTCTCTCTCTCTCTCTCTCTCTCTCTCTCTCTCACACTCACACTCTCACACACACACACACACACACACACGCGCGCGCGCGCGCGCGCGCACGCACACACACACACGCACAGACACGCACACACACACACACACACACACATGGAACTCTCTAACAGCAAAGGATATGCAGCCTGTCAGGTTGATCCATTTCGTTGCCAGAGTTTGTTTCCAACGAATCAAGGAAGGATACGGTTGTGGTTTACTGACAAACATAAGCACTAGCGTGTTGTCAGTCTCTCGGGGAAAAGCTTTCGCACGTTTCACTTCCATTGCAGTGTTAGCTTTTTTCCCCAGCTCAGTTTCTGGGCGTTAACTCATTCGAGACGTACCGCATCCGGATACGCGGCACGTCTCGAATGTGTTAAAGTTTAGGAGACAAATTGCAGAGGAGGTCCGTCAGGTGTTTGAACCATCAAGTGGCGTATGATTGTAGTTGCGGGTGGGAGTGGGGGGGAAATGGTTGTGGAGGGGGGGGGGGGAATGCCCCGGTAGCAAAACGTTTTCATGCCCACCACGGCCGGAGTGGGCCCGAGGACATTTGCTTACTAAGGGCACGGGAGGGGAGCGGGGGGGGGGGGGTGCTGCCTTACAGACAACAGGAGACGCACACGCTGTATCAACATCTTCTGTTTTGAAGCAATACCAGGATGCATAATTCTTCGGCATTATATATATATATATATAGTGATAACTGGTAGTTTACTAGCGGGCATTTGCAATGTGCAATGCTCATGAATCACGTTTTCCCACAATTTGTATAACATTTTATAACAGTAATAAATTCCATGAATCTGTGTGTGAAAAAGACAGTCGTGTCAGTAGTGCCTGGCTTATTTTATCATGAACAGTGTCTACATAAAGCTGCTGCTTCCCACCCGTCCCCACCCCCCTCTCCGCCGTGAGATGGCCTTAGTTGCCTGCTCGGCGTTAAACCAAAATAACTACCCCCCACCCCCACCCCCCGAGCCCCTACCCACCCCGGTTCTCGGCAATGATGAGATCAAATTGTGAGCTAAAAAGTTTCAAAGTATGGAAATCGATTGCAAAAACTACCTTCAATACCATGGACGCAGATTGTATTTCTGAAATCTTTGTTTTTGTTGTTGTGTTGTTGTCGTCGTTTTTCATCATAGAGCTGATTTGGTGGTTATAGTGAGTTAGATGGAGGGAGAGGTGGTAGTGATGGCAACGGTAGTGACGTGTTTTATGCGTGTGTTTTAGGATTGGAAGGCTGGGAGTATGTTAATCGGACAAACTAGAATGATAGTGTTTTTACAACCAGAAACACTAAAAGGGAGATTTGGTACCCATTCTCTCTCTCTCTCTCTCTCTCTCTCTCTCTCTCTCTCTCTCTCTCTCTCTCTCTCTCTCTCTCTCTCTCTCTCTCTCTCTCTCTCTCTCTCTCTCTCTCTCTCTCTCTCTCTCTCTCTCTCTCAAACGTGCATTTTTTTACACTTCAGAAATATTGTTCCACATAGATTTTTCACTGAAAACAGGAAGGGTTATGGATCGCTTGTGAATATCCTATCCTGATGCCTGTATGGCACAAAAAGTTCTCTCTCTCTCTCTCTCTCTCTCTCTCTCTCTCTCTCACACACACACACACACACACACACACACACACACACACACGCACACACACACACACACACAAACACAGACGGGCTAGCCAATTTACTGAAACATGATGACCAATAAGTTATCGCCTTTCACGGGGATTTGGCGCGAGATACATAGCGTACTTATTCCCAACAGATACAATGCACTATCTGAAACTCTGTCAGTGCTCTCAGGAAATCTCTGCAGCATCAGAGATCGTCACACCGGTTGTCTCCCCCGATTCGATAACGCTGATTAGCGGTAGCGGAACGGGGGAGACAACCGGTGTGTGATCAAATCTGCCATGAAAGAAGTTGGACAGGCAAGACAGAGTCCGAAATAGCTCAGGCGGTTAAACGTCGGAGCAGGAAAGCGAAGGGAATCGCCGGGTCGTGGACTCGAATCCCGTCCCGGCCCTGGTAGCTGGACTCACAATCCAGGGGAAAAAAACGGATTTGTTCAATAGCATGTCCGTTGAAAGGTCCTGGTAAATCAAAGTGGCACAGTTGGAATGCGCCTGAGTTGATCAGTGTTCAGGTCGTACTCCATAGGCAATAGATTTCCCTGTCCCCCATAACCCGCCCGTCAGGGCCGTCCATGATCACCTCGGTGCTGTGGATGTTAAACCCGAACTAACAACCAACCAACCGTCGGAGCAAGAGAGCAATGAGAATCGCCGGGTTGTGGGTTCGAGTCCCCGTCCCGGTCCCGGTAGCTGGACTCGCAAAATCCAGGGAAAAGACGGGCTTCGTTAGCATGTCCGTTGAAAGGTCCTGGTAAAATCAAAGTGGCACAGTTGCAGTGCGCCGGAATTGATCAGTGTTCAGGTTGTATTCCATGGGCAATAGATTTCCCCGTCCCCCATAACCCGCCCGTCAGGGCCGTCCTTTATCACTTCGGTGCCGTGGACGTTAAACCCCAAACTAACTAACCAACCAACAGGCAAGAGCATGAGAGATAAATGCAACAAACAAAATCTGGACGAAGGAAACAAAAGAAACGGACAAGAGTCTGCATGAGATGTGAACGCCGTTTATGGTAGCATTTCATCGATTTTAACCTCAGACTTACCTTTGTTCGAAAAAAGAAAAGAAAAAAAAATGCCAAGAAGAACAAGATGAGGATTTCATCCCAAAGTCTTCCGTATTGTTTAGAGCTCAGATGCCTTTATCTTTTAGGAACATTCAGAGTTGTTCATATATTTAGGCTTATTATACTGATCCTTTCCCCTCCTCTCTAAACCAACCCCTGATCGACGCACACGTCGGCGCACACAAATAAAGACGGACACACGGCGCTTCCCGCCATTAGTGCTCTCTGTGGGGCTTGTGTAGCGACAGGAATCCATCTCCTTCTACTGTAACCCACCCTCTGATCCACACACACTGGCACACAGAAATAAAGACGGACACACGGCGATTCACCGCCGTTTGTAAGCTCTGTGGTCTGGCTTAGCATAGCTATTCTGAAGAATAATAGCACGAGCAGCGAAATGACGTCACTTCAAGCTACACGTCATTGCATCATTAGTCCCACGACGCTGTGTTCATAGTGACGACTAGATGTTATGCGTCACTCGTCGCAATACTAACATTTGACGTATCAGAGAATCAACTGCAATTTCTTGCTGATTTTCACGCTTAGAGCTTACAGGTCATAAGTTGATTTATTCTTACCCCAGGACCGGGACAAACAGCAGGCTTACGCAAACACTGTTTATGAAAAGAGATGCGGGTATTAATGAGAAGATTTTTTTTCGTAAAAGAAGAATTTATGTTAAAAAGAAGTTATGTTAGCTGTTTTACAAATGACTCCTACAAAGTGGTGCAAAACATTGTCTGATTTTCACACCTTGGGCATACAGGTCACAATGGACCTAATCGTACCCGACAGCCGAGACAAACTGTAAGCACATGTAAATACTGTATACGAAAAATCATGCGATTATTAATGAGAATATTGTTTGTTTGATTGTTTTTTTTTGTTGTTGTTGTTGTTTGTTTGTTTGTTGTTGTTTTTTAGTTGTTTGTTTGTTTGTTTGTTTGGGTTGTTTGTTTGCTTGTTTTGTTTTTGTTTTTTGGTTGTTGTTGTTGTTTTTTTGTTTTTTTGGGGTTTTTTTTTTTTTTTTTGGGGGGGAGGGGTTCATACAAAAATTCAATGGTTTTAAGATCAACCCATATAATTCGTGAAATTAATCACAAAACGTGAAAATATATTTTTCAATACATATTTAATTATCACTCAAAATGTTCTAGAGGTACAATGCTGGTTAACGAACTCATTCAGAATGTCCCGTTTATCTTGCTATATGCAAAATCTCTTGTAAAAATAAGAAACATTACGGACTCCAGTTTGGATCAACCAGCTTTTGTGAAACGGCTATTTTCTTGCCAATGAGTATCTTTTTAAAAGTCGAAAAAAAAGGTCCCGAGATAATTCTTTGAGGGACAATATCCTAAAATATCAAGCTTGTCCTACCTCACACGCTGGCTCTAGTCGCTGTCACATACACACACACACACACACACACACACACACACACACACACATACACACACACACACACACACACACACACACACACACACACACACACACACACATACGGCGCTTGACGCCAAAAAGACTTTCTCTAGCAAGATTTGCATAGCTAGACGTGACGTCATTTTTTTTTTTCGTGTTAGTTCTTTGCCAGAATTTCTGAGCAGCACACCCAAAACGTCATGTGCATGCTCCGGAATACGCTCCGATCCAGACCCATTTGATAGTCTACCGTATTTTTTTAATACGGTAGACAAAAAGAATAAATGACTGAATTAAATACGAAAGACACAAAAAGCATACAATATGATAAATGATATTTACAAAATCAAAACAGTAATTTTACCAGTCGCCTTACAGCAGGTGATGGCCGGACCATGATAATTCAAGGGCAGTGCCAGATTAGCTTGGCGCATGATGGCGCCAAGCTAATCTGGCAGTTCCCTTGAATTATCATGGTCGATCTATCTCCTGCAAATTGCACGTAGTCGTTAGATGACACCTCTAAAATTTGAAAATGGGCCATGTGGTTAAATGGGTTAAGACTATCTAAAAGCATCAGAAAGCAAAGAAAACGAACACATTGAACGTTCACACGAAATGCTTTATACATATGCGTGTCGGTCTGTAATTTGTATATCTTACGGCGTTGAACCGTCAGGTCATAAATCACAGACTAGCACGCATTTACAGCATACACTATGCATTCAAAGCGTCAGACATGTTCCGTTACCATTAGATCAACGCAGAAAA
Organism: Semisulcospira habei; assembly: GCA_036245525.1. Lineage (NCBI taxonomy): Eukaryota > Metazoa > Mollusca > Gastropoda > Semisulcospiridae > Semisulcospira > Semisulcospira habei. Next base: position 286,808,426 of record BTPG01000001.1, read on the forward strand.
CGTAGGGAAGGTCACAGAAATGTCCTTAGTTTAAAAGGGAATGATGCACGGTATTTACGATGACGACGAAATAAAGAGGGCGCTGCCGTCGCTGTTCAAACATGGCTGCCCGCCAAACAAGAACAGTCACTCTGCAGCAGATGGTTTTCGCGCCGGAATACGTGACTGCGCAACTGCTAGCTCCGTCACTGACTTCTGACTAACATTATAAATGCATGAGCTGAAACGCGCGCATATTTTCGCACCATTTTCTCCCGCCTACAGGAATTTCTTGCGTAAGACATCGAGTAAGCTACGATGCTTTTGGTTTTCCACTTGTCATGAAGCAGACACGTGTTAAGACACTTGACAGCTACTCTTCTGAGTCGCTGTCAAGTGTCTTAACTCGTGTAGGCTCCCTGACCTTAATCGTTTCTCAGTCCACTATAATGAAATAATAATGTAATGAGAATTATTATTAAAGTCAAACTCGAACCAGATTTTAAAGAGTTGATATCACGCATTTAGGATTCCTCTCAATATTTCTGCAAGAGCTACAATTGTCAAAGACAACACAACTAAACTAAATCTATCCAAACCGAACCAGACCAAACCAAACCAACCCAAACTAAACTAAACTAAACTAAACTAAACTAAACTAAACTAAACTAAACTAAACTAAACTAAACTAAACTAAACTAAACTAAGCCAACGGAAAACTAAACTAAACTATCTCACCGCACAGCACTAAAGAAAACTAAACTACATTGAACTGAGATGACATGAACTAAATTAAACTAAATTAAACACACCGCACAGCACTTAACGTAAACTAAACAAAAATTAAACTAAACTAAACTAAACTGAACTAAACTAAACTAAACTAAACACGTGATGAAATGAACTAAACTAAACTAACACACCGCACAGTACTGCAACGCAATGCATCGCAACGTAACACAACACAACACAACATAACACACCAGCATAAACAGAATACCCTTTTTATATATTGTGGGAGAAAACAAAACTGTTGGGTTTTCAGCATGAACTTTTCACCCCAGCAAATTTAAATCATTAAGCCAATAATAACCCTATCCACGGGTTCACATTAAGTGTGGCAGAGTACTGGTAGCTTTCAGCCCGGACTGCTATTTTTTGTAGCTGCAAAGTGTCTTCTTGGTTTCAAATCTCAATTTTATCCGAACAAAAACACTCACATACTTTTGTATGTTTTGTCTTTAACCTTTGGGCTGTCGGTAGCGGTTTTTGTCGCGATGATTCATACAAGAATCATCGCGACAAATACCGCTATCGACAGCCAGAGGGTTAAGTAGAAATTTAGACAGGGGTCAATAACCTTTCCCACTCGTGCCCTCTATATAATATGTTTTTCTTTGGTAAGGTGTCCACTTAGCGCAGATATTTTAGCTGCTAAAAAGTCTTTCCATTGATTATTGCACACGGGACACCGACTTTTTAACATACTCAGGTCACGCTGCCTACCTGCAAGAGGCATAGATCCTCATGAGCCCCTAAAATTGCGGAGGCTCATGAGGATCTATGCCTCTTGCTTGGCTTATTTATATTCATACATGATCTAATATACATTAGGCGGCAGTTCGATTTGCGGTGGATTTTCTGTGATGACCGGTTCATTTCACCGATATCCACGGGGATTGAAGATACACTTCTTTTCAAGGCAACAGTGCGATAGCGTGGGAAGATTTTTTTTCGTTGGGGGTGGAGGGGGGCGGGGAGGTGGGGAGAGGCGAGGGAGGCATGTTACATGTTACTTTCCAGCTTCCAAAAATATCAAACAAGGAGGGGTAAGGGAGAGGCGTGTACCTCCTAAAGACTGAAATACTGCTGGAACGGGGGGTGCGGGGCAGAGGACGAGGAGGGGGGGGGTGGGGGAGACGACTTCCAATTAATCTCTGTTAAATTAAACTACGTGGGAGGGGGTGGGATGGGGAGGGATATGCGAGGCGACAGTCCCCCAGCCTCAAAAACAAAATCACAAGTAAAAATCTAAATACCTATTTGATCTTTTTCTGTTTTAAAAATAAAATTGGGGAAGTGGGGTATGCTGGGGAAAAATGTAGGGAACTGTCCCCTCCCTCTCCCCTCCCCCCCTCCCCCTCCCCCCTCCCCCCCCCCACACACACACACCCTTACATCCACCAGTATTTTTACGACCAGTGACATTCATAGATGATGGGTCTGCCGTTATAGATGAAGGATATTAGATCCGAAATGCAAACCACCCAATGCGCAAAGGCCTTCGGGCCGACGTCGGCCGATGAACTTTTGCGCACGGGGAGTCCTGAAATTGATACTGTAAACTGACATCATCTGTCAGAGAAATCGATCACAAGAAGATCTTTTGCTGTTAAAAAAACAAAAACAAAAAAAAAAAGAAAAACAACAAGATGGGATTTTTTGTTTTGTTTTGTTTTGTTTTTGTTTTTTTTTTGTTTTTTTGTTTGTTTTTTTGGGGGTATAATTATTGAAGAAAGAAGTTGAAAGGATACGAAGCTGGCTAACGAACTCATCCAATGTCTTTATCCAGACTAGCTATATCCAAATTTTCAAGAAAATATGACAACAATTACGGTCTCTAATCTGGGTCAACCGCTTTCCTATAAACGTTCAATTACAATATGCTAGGAGGCTCTCTTAGTCATCCTTTTTGGAAAGTATTTTGGTAAGTTTCAAGGTTGTGTTTACAGAAATATCGGCGATTCTCTTGTTTACATACATACACACACACATACGTACATACATACATACATACATACATACATACATACATACATACATACATACATACATACATACATACATAAATACATACATACATACATACATACATACATACATACATACATACATACATACATACATACATACATACCCCATACATACATATATACGGCGCTTCGCTCCAAATGTACGCTCAGCAGCGAAATTAGGGTAACTAGACATGACGTAATTTTTATCTTGATACTTCAATTTTAGGCCTGCCCCCTTTGACAACTTGGACATTCTATTACTGAAATTAGCCCCACCGCGACCCGTCCTAAAATGTCCTATAAATAGAAGGGACTTAAAAAGAAGGTGGGGGGGGGGGGGCGGGGGTTGAGTAGGCTGGGGAAGGAAACTGCCCCCCCCCCCCCTCACCTCTCCCCAAACATCTACCAGTATTTTTACGACCAGTGACATTTATAGATGCTGGTTGAGCCGTTATAGATGAAGGATGGCTTTTGCGCACTAGGCACGCTTCGTCGCAACACGCGGCACAATATGACGCATGCAGAAACAAATATGGTTACTTTATGCCGGCCCACGTGAAGATACGATTAACTCCTTCCCTGCCACTGTGCATATATGGTATTTTTGAAATCTTTGTTCTTCCGTGGCAAAAGAAGCCACCATCGCCCATGTTACATGGATACAAATTGGTCTCAGCAAGAGATATAGGTCCGGGGGCACATGAGGACCTGTGTCTCTTGCACTTGGGTCGTGTTCACTTTTTACCGGCAGTCAAGGGGTTACTACAAAGCAGTGATGAAAAAAATCACCCCTCCCAACTAACCCCCACCCCACCCACCCACCCACACCCACACCCACGCCCCTTTAACTCCCTTATCCCCCTCCACCCCGTTGTTGGGTCTTCCGAGATTGGAACGACTTGTTTTCCTGATGAATGTTTTGGGAGCTTGACTGCATATGAAATCAGAACCTTAATAATTATACTGACGATCAAAAGAAATGTGACGTAATCGAGATCATCGGAAACACTTACGTGTTTCCGATGATCTCGATTATGTCGCGTTTCTTTTGCTTGTCAATGTAGTCGAAATTCTGCTGCCTTGTGAAAGTAAAAGTCAGCAAGTCTATGTTTGTGAAAAGCGAGATTTCCATTGTAATACAATTTTTAAAATCTTGTTTTTCATAAAAATGCACTTAATATCCTTAGCCTTTATCGAGCAAACTGGTTGCCAAAACATTAGTACGAACACTGGTTATCGCCAGAGGCACAAAAAGAAGTGCAGCAACTGACCACATGGAATCAATTATCGGATAATTTAAGATACTTTAGCTGAGATTACTGTATGTTTCTGTGTCCATTCGCTCGGTAATCTAATTATATCACTCCAGTTAAACGCTGTAGCGCCCCGCAAACTCTTTTACTACGCTGTCTGTGTACAGTTCCTATCTCACGTACGCTTTTTGGGGTTGCAGATGTGTGCGTGAAAAGCTCTTTGGGAAAATATCGAACGTAACTGGTACAATGTTCCAGTCACAGCATTCGAAAAACCATGAAATTAACTATCCATTTGTTATTACTGTGGTAGAGGGTACTCTTTCTTTTTGCTCACGGTTCTGTTTGCGACGTGTCTGCTGACTGTGCATGCACAGTTGCGACACTGCCCTGGCGGGCCATTCTCATATGTAGAGGTTGACGACGCTCGCGCGCTCGCTGTACGTCAGACCTCTGCTACACATAAGGGCGCGACCATTACCCAGCTGCGGTCCTCGGGCCTATGTGCGCGGGCCAACTGCGGCCGTCGTGGGCCCGTAGACGTTTTGCTATGCGGTAAGCCTAGGAATCACGTACTACTTTTCTCCTTAAAATAGCTGGTGCACGTTCATGTTTGTTTTTCTACGTTTCTACGGATGTAAAAATATTCATTAAATTCAGCTTAACAGGGACACTTTGCATCAGTAAAACTATTTCTGGACTTTCTCAGAAACTTAATGCTAAATTACATCCTGTTCTAGATGTCAGGCCATCCTAAAAATAGACATCCGGCTCGCGAGATTACGCCTAGGCAGGCAGCACTGTGGATCAGCACATCACAGGTTTTGTAAAGCGCTTTGATCATAGCCAGTGAAGATATAGAGCTATTTTAAAGCACTTTATTTATATGTGTATTTATTATTATTATTATTATTATTATTATTATTATTATTATTATTATTATTATTATTATTATTATTATTATTATTATTATTATTATTATTATTATTATTATTATTATTATTATTATTATTATTATTATTGAATTATGTTTGTCTACAATACCGTCATTTTCGAAGCATTTCATGTTCCACTGTGCCAAGGCTATTTTAGTTAACACATTCGAGACGGACCTCATATGGATCCGCAGCATAGCGCCGCATATCCGAATGCGACGCGTCTTGAAACAGTAAAAAATCGATCAACGTATGATAACATAATCCATTTGCAAGAGGAATAGATCCGCACGAGCACCCCCTCAATAACGTCGGGAGCCCATGAGGATCTGCAAATGCCTCTTGCTTGAACAGTTTTCTATCCAAGTTCCTTGAGGGTTGTTGATCTCCGACGTTGAATTTTTACAATGATTTCAAAAGCACAATCTGCGTCAACTAGCAATGAAAGGGGAACAAAGCCGATGCATTCCCAGCTATTGGGGACGGGACCGTGGCTTACACCCAAGACCCGGTTGTCCCATTCCCTCTCTTTCGCTCCGACGCTTAGCAGCCTGTAGTGGTACTCGATACTATCTCAATGCGCAAAAAGGCAATCTGGCCAACGTCGACCCCTGTTGGCCCACACACAGCTGTGCGCGGGCCAACGATGGCCGATGTCGGCCCGATGGCCGTTTGCGCATTGGGATAAACATGAGGCTTTAAAGACAGCTCCATTGCAAGTGGGTCAGCCTCTCCTTTCTCCATCCAATGGATCAATGAATCAGTTAAGATGGTTCTTAGTGACCCTACATTTTTTCGATTTAATGCAGTCCAATTTTGGTAATTTAAATGAAATTCTATACATCAAACGGACCAGTCTTTCAACCAGTCTGGTACACTTGCAAGAGGCATAGATCCTCATGAGTCCCCGCAGTCGCGGGGACTCATGATGATCTATACATCTTGCTGACAAGTATTTGCCGGTATTAACATTCTCAGGAAAAGAAACTCATTCAGGAGTAACGCTTCGACTCTCTTGAAATCCTATCGGTTCAATTGCACCCTAGATTAGTACCCCGGAAGTTCTTCGTGGGTTGCGTCCCTTGTAGGCGAGACGCAATCTTTCCCTTTAAATAACTATCAGAGGAGGTGCAAAGCACTCGGCCCTAACGCAGACAGGGTCTCGCAGCAGGTCTGAAGTTATGTTTACACATGTTGGCATGACGTAGAAACCATGCGATTATGGTTTGAAAATATATCTATTTTCAGTTCAATCTAATTATCCTTATGTCTTAAAACCAGACACCAATAAGCAATTTTATCACAGTGGTTGCAACGCATTCGACTTTCAGACTCGAGTGTCTCGTAGCAAGTCGGAGGCGACGTCGCAAGTCGGAAATGACGTTCACATATAGTGTTATGACGTAGTACCCATTTAGATTGAAAAAAAAAATTTTGTTCAATGCATTCTATGTCGAGGCCTTAATGAATAATCATGTTAACCTTTTCTTAGCTGATACGAAATTCTACTGCTCAGTATTGTATCCAAGAACCGAGTTTTGCACTCACAGAAAACGAGCACTCAGTCGAAAATTGTTCAATTGTTCAAAGTGCTTTACCACTGGTGACAAACTTTTTGCAGCAACCTTGCCTGCTGCCGAAACTGACCCACCTTCCGGCCGTTGTTGCGGGGATGGCTACCATTAAGCAGACTTTTCTTCTCAGGTTCTGACTTAAATTTATATTGAAATGGTTTCACCTCTGATCATAAAAGGCACGTAACTTTATTTTTGTCTCACGTGCCAGGCGCAAATGTATTTTGTTTCCCATGCGCAGCAGCAGCCATTTAAACTTGTAATAACTGGTTGCTCTAACACTCAAACAGAAAACGATCAGGCATCATGCACTTTGACCGAGATCGCGGTACATGTAAATTGGAGAAGAAAAAAGGTCATTGAACGGGAGTTGCCGAAAGGATGGTTTTAAAGTGGTCACAAAGATCGTGTGGATGGGATTTGCGCGTATTTGGCGAAAAACAAATTAGTGATGTTTCGTTCCGGGCTCATGAGGATCTATGCCTCTTGGCGATGTTTGGAGTGTTGTTATTGTTGATTATGATGGTGATGATGATGATGATGAAGATGATGATGACGATGATGATGATGATGTCCACTTGTAATGCGCATCCACTCCATGCTAGCAGCATGCTCAGGGCGATAAAAAAAAAAAAAAAAAACATTTGGTGCACAGTAGTCCTAGAATTAAAAGTCAAGAAACAGGTGGGTCTTGAGGTGCCTTCTGAAGGTGCCAATGCAGTCAATGCCCCTCAAGGACTGTGGCAGTCCACTCCTCAGCCTAGTGTTGCCTATGTTTATCGTGCAAGCGGGTTATCCGCCGTGAATTACCTTTAGTTCCTTGTTGGTAGTGAGTCGTTGCAAACGAAACATTAATATTAAATTGCCTCGTGAGGCCTTTTAATCAACATGACTGTGTATAGTTAATGATTTTGTTATGTTAACCGCGTGCTTGGCTTATTGCCTCTAAAGTAGAAACGTTCAACGCGCGATTCTTTGTGTATCCCTAACCCACGGCAACTTGTGCTTCTGAAATATATTTTCGTTCAACAACAAAACGCCACAACAGTCCATGGGACCTGGATACAAATTTGTCTCAGGAAGAGGTATAGATCCTCATGAGAGCCCTGCTATTGCGGGGGTTCATGATGAGCTATATCTCTTGAGGGTGGGTGGTGTTCATTTTTTTTCTTTATAATATGTGGGTTAAGCACATTCAAAGCTCTGTTCTTTCTTTTATTCAATAATACACTGTACTTGCTTAATTGTGGACTGTTTTTGGCATTAGGTTAGTGGTTTAAAATACCTAACCAGTTGTGCACTAACAGTTATTGTGGGCCTTAAGAGTAAGAGACCTGGATCTTTGAATTCTCACAATGTGTCAGTTCTCAAACGGCTCATCATTGTACCAAAAAAGAGCTGTCTACTTAGAATCTTGAAATTATAATTCCTGGATCTCTCGTAAAGAGAGACAGGCAGATACACTGACAGACACTGAACGCAACAGCCTGGTACGCAAAAAAAAAAAAAAAAAAAAAAAAAAAAAAAAAAAAAAAAAAACACAAATAGATTCACATAGAGGAGATCGAGGCAAAGAGACACACAAAAAAAGAACTGACTCATCTTCAAATTCTCACGGTGAATTCTCAAATTGCCACTTTGCAATACGTCAAGCTAGTTGGTTCACTCGAGCAGCCAGTTCTGTCCTGTGAAGACAAAAGACAATTACTCCGTTTTTTGTGAAAAGCGAGACTTGCATTATAATACACTAAAAATCTCTCTCATCACAACAAAGGACTGACTTACTGCCGTTTCCTTTCAAAAGGAAAACTTTACCTATCCCACATGTGTGCGCCAATCTAAAGATGTAAATGAGAATACATTTTGCCGGCAAAAGCGCAGATTCTCGTGTGGCCCTGCGGTATCAGGGCCCCATGAGCATCTGCGCTTCCTGCAGAATCATTGGAATTTAGGGATTGGCCAGACGCTTTGCGACAACGCTTTCAATGCTCGTCAGTAGTGTCAGCAAGAGGCATACATTTTCATGGGCCCCTGCGACTGCAAGGGCCCATGATAATCTACGCCTCTTGCTGATGCTTTGAAATTAAGGGCTGGGTCATAGACTATGAGGCAATGCTCTTCGGTGATCTTCAGTAGTGAAAGCAAGAGGCATAAATTCTCATGGACTCCTGCGGCTGCATGTGCCTATGCGAATCTATGACTCTTGCAGATGCTTTGGAATTAAAGGTTTGATTCATAGACTATGAGAAAATGCTCTTCCATGAAATTCAGTGTCAGAGGCATATATTCTCATGGCAAGAGGCATATATTTTCCTGGATCCCTGCGGATGCAGGGGTCCTGGAAAAAGTATGCCCCTTGCAGACTTCTTGAGCTAAGACTTGGGGCATGGACTGTCTGACTATCCTCTTCAAGAGTTAGAGGCTGAACCCGGCGTAAAGTTTGCCGATTCTGATCGAATTCATTTCCTTAAATGGCATTTACTTGTTCCGCTTGAGTAAGCCAGGGCAGTTAACACGTCCTTCCCCCGAGACTCCATCCATCTTCTTCAAACGTTGTGAGAGTTGAGAGTTTAGAATGAACTTCGCATATCTTCAAGAGACATAGATGATCATGAGCCTACAACAGGCCTGCAGGGTCTTAGAAGAATATGTGCATCTTGATCGTGAAGATTTTTTTTTAATTTGTTTTTTCATTTTATTTTATTTTATATTGCGTAGTTCTTAAAATCTGTACAAATATCCACTTTAGAGCTGTGAGAATTATCAGTGTACATACATCTGTCATCTTTAAAAATTATAGATCCTCAAGGGGCATGTTGTGTGCCTGCGGGGGTACTCCTACATCTGTGCCTTCACTGGCACGTATGTATTCTTCTTTTTTTCTTTATTTTTCATTTTTCCATTCTTGAGATACTATATCCACCCTCTTCAAAGTTCTGATAGTCCCAAAATAATACTCGTACATCTCAAGAGGCATAGATCTTCATAAGAACCCGCAGGTCTATACCTCTTTCTGTGCAGATTTAAATAAAGCGTTTTCGATGTACTATCCACCTTCCTCAAACTTTTGAGACGAGTGATGTGAAATGCATTTGTACAGCAGGGCCTGTTTTCGGCAATCACCTTTTTCTTTTTTCTTTTTTCGAAGAAAAAAATGGTCTTAATAGACCTGTATGCTTAAGAGAGGAATTTGGGAGGGCAACAGGGGCATTACAGACCATCCTTTTAGCAGCTACATCCACCTGCATGTTCTAAAGAACATGTAAGTGCCAGTGATCATGGATTCAGCGCCTGAAACCACTTACTACACACTGATCGATATTCACGTGAAACATATAAACACACACATGAAATGGGACTCAAAAATGGGCATAACGAACACAGAGCTTACAAGAGACATAGGCTGCGGGGGCTCATGAGGGTGTATGTCTCTTGTAACTGTGTAGCATTTGCTTTGCCCCGGCAGTTAAGGGCTTAAAGACAGATGATCAAACTCTTATAGGATGACTGCTCAAAAGAAATTCTGCTGTAGAAGCAAAGCGCAGTCAGTCAGTCCATCAACAGAAGACATTCTCAAAACTTCTCCATGAGTTTGCGCCGACACGCCTCTTGCTTGTGCGCCGGAGGTCAGATGGTGTAGTATTAGACTGTAGCCCGAAAGCCAGTCGCGGGTTTAAACCCTAGTATCGGTCAAAATTTATAGATTCAAGATTCAAAAACTTTATTGTGTCAGTCTGGCCGACAAAGTTTCTTTCGTTAGAATCATTATGCTAAAACAGCGAAAAACACATGCGCGCGTACGATTCCAGCCACATTATCACAATGACTATAAACTAAATATCTCACACACTTCTCAGTATCTCACTACTCATACACACACACACACACACACACACACACACACACACACACACACACACACACACACACACACACACACACACACAACCCACCACATGACCACAGTGTCAGTGGTATAGTAAGTAAGTCTGCCACTAGCAAGATGCCACTGCGACATTCTGAGGTGCAAGTTCCTCGACGGCGTCAACAGGGAGACTCACTCCGCATTTAGTAGACGGATGACCGATGGTACAAAGCTGCCCTTATAGCGTTTGGTTTTAACAAGAGGAGCTTTGAACGTATTACTAATTGAATTTTATTGTCCCGCTGATACTAAAGCGATCGGGTAGCTTTGAACCTACGGCCAGACGGGAGCTTTTGAAGGTCACAGTACTTAGAAAGGTAGTGGGAAGTGTCAGCTGGCAGCCTCAGGCCCTTGCGTATCATTCTCGTCCTGTAGAGGCCGTCAAGGTTCTCCAACCTGCCCCCAACGATCTTCTCACAAAGCCTGACTATATTGTTCAGCTTCCTCAAGTTCTTCTCGCCCAGGGAGCCGAACCATGAGACAAAAGAGAACGTGAGAAGGCTTTGTATAAAGCAGAGGTAGAACTGCCTGAGGATTTTGGGGCTCACATCAAAGGAGCGGAGTTTGCACAGCATATTCAGTTTCCCTTGGGCTTTCTTAAAGATGAGGTCTGTGTTGTCGGTGAAGGATAGCCGGGAATCAATTAAGGTCCCTAGGTATTTGTAAACATCTGTGCGAGTGACAATAGTGCCGTCAATCACCAGGGGCTGAGGAGATGGGAGTGGGCTCCCGGAAGTTGGCCCACTGCCAGGCTTTCAAAAGTCGACTACCATCTCCTCAGAAATTTTGTTCAAACTCTTTAAAATTATATTCAAGGTGGCAAAAAAAAAACGTGAAGTCCAACTGGAGCAGACGACGCAAGGGACATGAGTCATGTCAAAGGGACATGACTCGTGTCAAACTAGCAAACGCTGCAAGAGACATTGACTCGTGTAGACTTATTTGCCCTAGGCTGTCAAAGCCGTTTCTTTTATTTTTAATAATAATAATAATAATAATAATAATAATAATAATAATAATAATTAGTAGTAGTAGTAGTAGTAGTAGTAGTAGTAGTAGTAGTAGTAGTAGTAGTAGTAGTAGTAGTAGTAGTATAATTATAATAATAATAATTATAATTATAATAATAATAATCAAGGAATTTTTTTTTAACTGAAATACCTAAAGCCTATGTGAATATAATGGAAACTCGGCAAACAGAATCGATCTTTATTTTAATGGTCTCCAATCATCTTGGTGCCAAGGGACGCTAAATTGAATTGAATTTGAAAAATCTGTGTTGTAAAACAGGGGCGGATCTGCGCGGGGGGAGGGGGGGGGCGGGATTACAGGTGTTCCGGCCCCCTCCCCCGACCCAAAATTCTTTAAAATACTAAATAAAGTCATTTGGACTCCCCCCCCCCCCCCCACCCCCCCCCCCCACTCACCGCCCCACCCCCACCCCCACCCCCGACCCCTCACCGTCACCTCCCCGTTGTGTGATAATTTGGCGAATGGTGAGAGTTTTAACACACACACGCCTTCTCCCCCCCCCCCCCTCCCCCTCCCCCCCCCCCCCCCCCCCCTCCCTCCCCTGCTTTTGGATATTTCGGCCCCTGGAAGCAAGGCCTAGCGTCGGAGAGGGGAAGCCTTTTGTATCAGGTTGAAAGTCCCCAACAAAAGGTTGGAACCCCCAACACCCTCGAGGTAGCTGATCAGCCCCTGTAAAGCCTAACGTTTAAACGTTATATCTCATGATGCAGGAACTCATAATAAACGTCTCCGTTCCCTAGGCGAAGGAGCTCATTGGGGGGTTCAGCACTTGTATAAAAATGCTCATACAATGTCGTGTTATGTATGGGTGTCTGTTGTAACAGACTGTTCCTCCGTGGCACCTAAATCTTCGGCATTTTTGTGTTGAAATGAAATCAATAAAGATTTGGATCTAACAAAGCTGACGTTTCCTGATTAAATTCGCGCCACTGCAGGAGGCATAGATCCTCATGAGCCCCCGCAGCTTCGGGGGCTCATGAGGATCCATGCCTCTTGACTGAACAATAGCAAAGCATGTTGTCAACAGTTTTGTCGGCACATGATGAAAATTGCGATCGGATGTTAGCGAGATCTAGTGGCAAAGCATTTCTTTTGAAATGGAAATGAACTGGCAGTCCTATTCGGTTGAGTCGGTTGGAACTGATTTAGAGACACATTCAAAACTTGTCTCTCTGAGTTCCCGTTCATGTCGTGTTGTGTTTGTTTTTTGTTCATCTATTTGGTTGAATCGGGTGGATCTGATTGATGGACAAATTCGAAACTTGTTCCTCTGAGTTCCTTTTTATGTCAGTCTTTGTTCGTTTCTTTCCTGTTTTTCTTCTCTCACTGACCTTCACATTCTGCGTTAATCTGTGAATGTGGCAGACAAATCAGTACACATCAGACTGAATCGGAAGAACTGATTTAAAGCCCCATGAACTGATTTAAAGCGTCCTGCCCCATGGCGAGATTTGATTGATAAAATTTGACGATGCAACGGGTTATCAACGGGTTATCAACGCGTTATCAACGGGTTATCAACGGGTTATCAATGTTGTCTTGCCTCAATTATGACTTAACTCATTGTGCCCGAGGTACGAAATACCCACATTTTGGAGTTCTCCTCTCATGAATGCATTACAATTCAGGAGATAGATCGACCATGATAGTTCAAGGGTGGTGGCAGAATAGCTTGGCGCCTATAGGCGCCAAGCTATTCTGCCACCACCATTGAACTATCATGGTCGAGCCATATCTTGCTGGGGTGTGTCATGGGCATAATTAGTTAACACCCTCTATTTCGCAAACCATTTGACCAGGTACATGTAGGGTCTGCCATAGGTTTTTCCATTGCCTTTTGAGCGTAAACGAAGGAACTCTCCTGCGTTCAAAGTAGCAGAAGAGCAGAAAAGTCTTTCACTTTTCGACATTTGAACTTCATAGATCAATTCGGCCCTTTTGTCCAGCATTAGTGTAAGACATACTAAGAACATTTATACAGGAGATATTGACATCTTTCCTTTTTTTAAACACTTTTTGTAAATTGCGTTTTGTAATTTGTTATTTTTGGTCAATTAGCATTTGTTAAGCGCCTAGAGCTCTAATTTCCTATGTTAGGCGCTATACAAGTACTCATTATTAGTAGTATTAGTATTAGTGTTATTATTATTATTATTATTATTATTATTATTATTATTATTATTATTAATTATTATTAACCTTTACTATCTGGAGTAGATCGCTTTCAGGACAAACGCAAGGAACTGAATCTGACAAGCTCTTTTTCTATTTTTTTTCTCGAATCCTTGGTTCCTGTATCGTGATCTATTCCACTTTCTCACATTTGTTTTGTTTTGTAAGACTATCCATCCTATTGTTTCTCCTCCATATTCAGGGAGAGCTGGGTGGCTCGGTGGTAGAGCCTTGGACTCTGGGCCGAAAGGTCACGGTTTCGAATCCAGCTGGGATCAAACTTTGTTCAGACCCTTTTCGGTGCCCTCGTCTTTGAAAGCATCTTCGTGGTGGACAAAAGACGTTAAGCCCTAAACGTTTAACGTTTTAACGTTTTCTTTCATATTCGGTCTTTACCAAAGTGCCTGCAGTATTCTCCCTTTGCCTTTCTGTTTCATAACAAAGATGGCTGTCGTCTTGAACAATGAGATATTGTGCTGTTATGTGATTTTTGGACCATATTGATCTCACCCGTAAGGTCCAAAATTACAGACCAGTTAATATACACCAATATTTGGTCGGGTCCTCTTGTTAAAGATTTTTAAAACTCATCCCTGACTAATCTCAAAGTATGACACAAGCAGTAGTCAAAAATTGAGTTCAAACCTTTGTTCGTCTGACTTCCGTAGAAGTCAGCTGAAACCTATGGTTATCGCAGTTTCAGGACAATTTCCTGGAAGTCAGAGGACACCTGAAATCAATTCTTAACCACTGTTATTGACGCCCAACGAAACCGATGGTCAACTCCGTTTCTAGTCCTTGTTGATTGGTAATTATAATCCCTTGTCTGCGCGCATGCCGGTTTTTTTTTTTTTTTTTTTTTTTTTTTGTTTTTGTTTTTTTTACCCTTTCCATGCCGAGAAAAAAACTGAACAGGGTCCAACTGCAAGAGACATAGATCTTCATGAGCCCCCGCATTTGCTTGCTGAAGTCATTTTGTATCCATGTTCCCTAAACCGTAAGGGCTCTTTGGCGTCCGCTGGCAATCGAGGGGTTTGGGGCCAGCAGCACGAGTGAGCAGAGTACAGTCACCGCCGAGAGATGGCCTTAGTCGTCTGCTCGGCGTTAAACCCAACTAGCTAACCTGCGCCATCCACTAAGCCAGGCGCTACCTGATAGCGGAGCACTTTGCTTAGTGGCTGGCGCAAGACTAAGCCCGTATGAAGCTGGCCTCTGAAGCGTTGTATGCCTCAATCTGTTTGGTTCTACCAGCAAAACAAGTGTACAATCTATGATGGCAAGACCATGTTTAATGAACCCCAGCGAAGAAAGAAACTTTGAAAGGAAGGACAAGTTACAACAGAATTTATTAGACTGTGATGCATTTGTCTTTTCTAAGCGTGTACCTCTTCTTTTTTTTTTTTCTTTTTTTTTTTAATTTTTATTTTATTTTATTTTATTTATTTTTTTTATTTATTTTATTTTATTTTATTTTATTTTATTTTTTTTTTTTTTTGGGGGGGAATCAGGTATAATGTATAATGTATATGCTTAATAGATCATACTGTACGAAACAAAATCTGACATATATACATTCTACTTCTCTCATATACAAACGGCGGATATTAAAAGTATATTTTAAAAAAATTATTTTCACTATTTGTGAGGTACGGACAGCACCCATTCCATGTAAATTACTTCGCTTGTGAAAACCCTTGAATATAACAAAAAAAATTGGGTACCCTGGCGATTTATTATATCACAATTTACTGCATAGTTATAGTCCATAAAAGAAAATGCATGCAAGTGCGCTTATCAACACTGGTGAATGATTTGTATTTGGGCTCATCGTCCTGTTTAATCTAGAAACGCTCCGGTGCATATAGCCTCTATCGCCAACGCGCTCACTGCGACTTCGAGAATCCAGCTCCCTGAGGGAAGCTGAGCTCCCGGAGAGAGTTTTGTGTTCCCGGTGTCTAAGAGCTGTAGGCATAGTCACTATGCCTATTAGCTGTAGTAAAAGTTTTACTACAGCTAATAATCACATACGCTATACACAACATTAAACTTATCAGGGGCGGTCCGTGGCGCAGTGGTTAAGGCGCCTGCCACCAATGCTAAAGGTGCGAGGTTCGATTCCGGGTTCCGGCGTCGGATTTTTCTCCTCTAGTGTCACCGTTAATTCGGGCGGACCGTCGGGGGTTCTTTCTCCGGGTACTCCGGCTCTTCCTCCCCCTCCACTTTGGTATCAGTTTCAGCCAACTTAATAAAATTTCAAATACAAAAACGATTTCCAAATACCGTGTAGCTCGCTTGAGCTTGCCCTTAGCACCACGTGAATGTTCTGTGTTTACGTACAGTGTGTGAGTGAATGCGTGTGATTCACGTGAGCGTGCTTGTTGGGTTCAGTTCGCGGCTACATTCTGCGCATTGAGTTATATTACAAATATGAGAAATGCGCCATATAAATGCTATGCATTATTATTATTATTATTATTATCAGTTTGATCGCTTTACACGTGACAGCCCCGACACACCACAGCAAGACATGGATCTAGCGTGATAGTTCAAGGGTGGTGCCAGAATAGCTTGGCGCCCATAGGCGCCAAGCTATTCCGGCACCACCCTTGAACTGTCACACTCGATCTGTCTCCAAAAGTGTAATACAGTCCTTTAGAGGGCAACTTCAAAATTTGGGATTTCGGTCCTGGGGCAGAATGTGTTAAAGCGATCCGCTCTATGGCGGGCTTCCACTGCTAAAATTCAGCGATGCAAAAGGTTATCAATGTTGTCCTGCCTCAGCTTACACTTCAATCCAGGGGGGGGGGGGGGGGGGCGGGGGGGGGGGGGGGAACGGATTTGCTCAATAGCATATCCGTTAAAAGATCCTGGTAAATCAAAGTGGCACAGTTGGAGTGCGCCTGAGTTGATCAGTGTTCAGGTCGTACTCCATAGGCAATCGATTTTCCTGTCTCTCATAACCCGCCATTCAGGGCCGTCCATGATCACCTCGGTGCTGTGGACGTTAAACCCGAACTAACCAAGCAGCTTACACTTTTCTGCAATTCTGTTTACAACCCATGTGAGCAGGGGAGAGGTATTGCACTGCCTTTTGATCGTAACGGAGCGAACTCCCCTGCGTACAAAAGGAGAAGGAGAGTCAGAAAGTCGCCCGTTTTACCACATTCAAACTTCACAGTTTAATTTGTCCAGCATTACTGGTAAGACCGACCAAAACATTTATAAAGGAGATTCGCAAACTATTAACCCTTCAGTGCTTGGAGTAGGTCGCTTTCGTTTTATTCTTTCACGTCATGCAACAAATTATGTAAACCCTTTAAACCCCTTCTCTGCCAGTGGACGCAGTTGTTTTTTTCTGATATCTTTGTTAACTCATTCTACCCCAAAACCGAAATCCAAGGGTGATGCCAGAATAGCTTGGCGCCCATAGGCGCCAAGCTATTCTGGCATCACCGTTGAACTATCATGGTCGATCCATATCTTGTTGTGGTGTGTCTGGGGTAGAATGAGTTAAAACACATCCCTCCAAAGAACGTGGGCGACACAAAGTGGTGTCAGCAAGAGGCATAGATCCGCATGAGCCCCTCCCCCCCCCCAATGTGGATCTATGCCTATTGCACTTAGATTGTGTTTGGTTTTTCTGGGCAGTGATGAGGTTAATGCTTCTCCTTTGTTGGTAATCTTTTAACGTAATTTTATTAGGCTTAATATAAACGTCAAAAATACTGAATTCATAGATTTATTACCATATTTGGTAGTTTCTATTTTTTTGAAAAAAATTCCTAGAACGCATCAAGCTGTATGATAATCTGAATTCTAACACACGTTGAATTTAAAAGGCTTGAAAGCTTATTTTTTCGCTCGATTTTTCTGTCGTGGTTCTGTTTAAAAAATCAAAGTACAATTTTTTTTTTTAATTACAAAATTAAATTTAAAAAAACAAAACAATATTTCCATCCCACATCATTTTTCTCAAATGACGGAAATAAATTCGAAACTACCATCTTAGCAGACAACGTTGATTTTATTTTTGTAATCATCGGTGGATTTTTTAGATTTTTGTCAGTAACACGAGTTTCCTTGCAGCCTCCCCCCCCCCCCCCCCCCCCCCGCCCTACCCCTCCAAAAAAAAAATAAAAAAAAAATAATAATAATAATAATAATAATAATAATAATAATAATAATAATAATAATAATAATAATAATATAATTTTTTAAAAATTGTAAGCCACAATATTGTCACATATGAAACTCAGATCTAATAAAAATGTCGCGCGGATTCCTCGGCCGACCGAGTCGACCCCTGGAGCCTTTTCTGTAATGTCACCCCTTTCCCATAATGCTCATTTCCGGTAGGCCACGTCAGCCGAGAGCCCGGATGTCTTCTACTTCTTGCCGGAAGCTGGGGTCGCTGGAAATGGCGCCGTAGGCTGGAAAGCCAGACCCGAGCATCCGTCTCTTGGCAAGTTTGAAAACAACAAGAAATTTTATTTTTCTAGAATTTCTGGAGCTTGCATAAACATGACGTCAAAACTTCAAGCACATGTAGATGTGTAGAAAACCGTATCGTGTTAATTATAGGGCTATCACTCCTTGTAACAAGGTAACTCTGTGTCTTATTTTGGTGCGGTGTCCATTCTTTTAGTTACAAAGCATTAATGTACACTGAAGAGACTCTAATCGACAATATCACCATGATCTATTGTTAACATTTTTAGTACAGAAGAACTTGCTTTGAGCGATCTTCCCTATAAGAGATTACCTTCATTAACCCTTGTATCCCCGGGACCCTGCAGCAGGAGATGGATTGATCATGATAATTTAAGGGTAGTGCCAGATGAACTTGGCGCCTGAAGGCGCCAAGCTCATTTGACACTACCCTTGAATTATCATGATCAATTCATCTCCTACCTACAACTGGTACATAGTCGTTGGGCAACACCTCCAAAATTTGAGAAATGGGACCTTGTGGCTAAAAGGGTTAAAGACCATCACTTGTGTGGCTGTGGCCAGCTAAAAGATGATCTTTTATGACAGGGGACACAATTTTTGCTCTTCAATATTTCTCTCGAGACAGCACCTGTATTTTAGGATCACTTTTTCAACGGGTTTGCTCAATGCGGGTTCTGCTGTAAATGGTCTGAACGCATTTACTGCCTGAACACACAAAACAAAGCCGAAATGCAAAAGCTGACATTTTTCGGGAGCCATTAGGAAGCCAAGCGACCATCTCCACACAAAGAAGACTTAATGGTTCATAATTATCCCATTTGTAGATGTTTTAGTGCATATTTTCTGAAATAGAAGTGAAATAAACCCTTAGTGCACAGCATTATTGTAAGACATAATACAATAATGTTGTGCACTAACAGTTTATTTCAATTTTGTTTAAGAAAATATGCTCCATGACAGGCTTTGACTGCTAAAATTTGCCGATACGACAGATCTTCTTCTTCTCTTCTTCTCGAACGCCGTCACACTTGGAGTTTGGCTCTCAAAATGAAATCTGTGGTCTTCCGTAGCGCCTCCACAGGCCCGTACAGTTTCTCTTGTAGGGTGGCGGGCTTCGGCCATATCTCCTCCCTCAGCAACTGGTGGTTCCCACAGTCCTGGAGGATGTGCTCTGTGGTCTGCTCTGCTTCTCCACAAGGGCACAGGGGAGATGGCACGAGGTGGAAGCGTCTGTGCAGGTGGAAATTGAGTCGGTTGTGCCCGGTCCTCAGACGGAAGATGGTCACCTGCTCTTGTCTGGACAGCTGATGGTAACTGTCTAGGAGCCGTTGTGGTGGTCTGTACACCGACTTAATGATGGTCTTCATCTCTGTGAAGCTAACTCCATTTTCGTCTTGATACGACAGATTATCAATAATGTCTCGCAACAACTAAGACTGTTATACCCTTCTTTTCACAATTCATAAGGTGCCGTGAACCAACATGGTCTAAGGGAAGGTGACCCCGACAGAAAACCCCTGGTCCTCCTAGTAAGGGGGTTGGGCGTGGGGGGCAGCTTCCCCACCCTGCAAAAAAGGAAATAGCTACAAAAACGCCGACGAAAAGACAAACAGTAATTCCTTTCCTGGAGGAGGAAGGTTCTTCTACCAGAAGATTTATGACGTCCTGTAGTGAAAGCCGGAAGTCTTCGGAAGTCACAGGACCGATCCGCCTCTCTCTATCCAGGGACACAACCATGGGCACATGGAATGTCAAGACCATGTACCAGAGCGGCAAGGCCGCCCAGATAGCAGCGGAAATGCAAAAGTACAACCTTTCCCTGCTAGGTATCAGTGAAGCCAGATGGACGCAGTCTGGCCAGAAAAGGCTGTTAAGTGGGGAGATGATTCTGTATTCAGGTCATGAAGAGGAGAATGCCCCCCCCCCCCCCCCCATACAAAAGGCGTAGCATTCATGCTGTCACCAGTGGCACAGAGAGCGCTGATGGGCTGGGAACATCTTGGGCCAAGAATTATCACAGCAGCCTTTAGAACTAGGAGAAAGATCAAGTTGAACGTAATCCAGTGTTATGCGCCCACCAATGACAGTGACGAGGAAGAGAAACAAGAGTTCTACGACCGACTCCAGAGTGCTGTGGACAAATGTGCGGAGCGAGACATCACCATCGTCATGGGCGATTTTAATGACAAAATAGGGGAGGACAACACCGGATATGAAGAGGTGATGGGGAGACAGGGACTAGGGGAGATGAGTGAGAACGGGGAGAGGTTTGTAGACTTTTGTGCTCTCAACAGACTTGTCATTGGAGGCAGCATCTTCCCACACAGAAGAATACACAAAGCAACTTGGGTCTCACCTGACCATACTACAGAGAACCAAATAGACCATATCTGCATTAGCAAGAAATTTAGAAGATCCCTTCAAGATGTGCGAGTGAGGAGGGGAGCAGATGTCGCCTCAGACCACCATCTGCTTACCTCGAGAATAAAGCTCAAGTTAAAGAAAAGCCGCACAGAGACAACAAGAAGACAGCGCTATAATGTAGGCCTCCTGAGAGAGACTGGTGTGAGAGAAGAGTTCAAACTGGTGCTGTCCAACCGGTTTCAAGCGCTACAGGAGCTAGTAAATGAAGAGGAGGCGGTCACCACAGAGCAGCAGTGGAAGGCAGTTAGAGAGGCACTGAACTCAACCTGCAAAGACACTGTAGGGTTCAGGAACCACCATCACAAGGACCTGCTGTCGGCACAGACCTTGAAGAAGATAGAAGTGAGGAAGCAGAAGAAAGCAGTTGTCAACATCAGTCGCACGAGAGCAGCCAAAGCAAGGGCACAGGAGAAATACTCAGAAGCCAACCGCGAGGTGAAGAGGAGTATCAGGGCAGACAAGAGGGCCTACACAGAGAGCCTGGCAGCAGAGGCAGAAAAGGCAGCAGGCAGCGGCAGCATGAAACAGCTCTACGACATTACCAGAAGATTGTCGGGCAAGTATGGCCATACAGAAAGACCAGTAAAAGACAAAGAAGGCAAGCCTATTGCAGACAGAGCAGACCAACTCGACAGATGGGCTGAACAGACCCAGCCCACCCGACCCCCCAGACATCCAGCCAGCAGAGACCGACCTACCCATCAGCTGTGACAGACCCAGCCGGGAAGAGATCAGAAGAGCAGTGGCATTTTTGAAGAACGGCAAAGCAGCAGGACCAGATGGCATCCCAGGGAGTCTCTGAAAGCAGACCTAGAGACAACAGTAGAAATGCTGTACCCATTGTTTGGAAAGATCTGGAAAGAGGAGGTGATGCCGGCTGACTGGAAGGAGGGGCACCTAATCAAGTTTCACAAGAAAGGCGACCTCAGCAAGTGTTCCAACTACAGAGGAATCACCTTGCTGTCAGTACCAGGAAAGGTCTTCAACCGGATCATCCTGGAGAGAATGAAGAGCTCCGTTGACCCCCAGCTGAGAGACCAGCAAGCAGGATTCAGGAAAAACCGATCATGTACAGACCAGATCGCCACTCTCCGCGTCATTGTGGAACAGTCTCTGGAGTGGGAGGCCCGCTGTACGTCAACTTTGTGGATTACGAGAAAGCATTTGACAGCGTGGACCGAGAGACTCTGTGGAAACTCTTACGACACTACGGTGTACCCACAAAGCTCGTCCGCCTGATCAAGAGCAGCTACGATGGCGTGATCCACGAAGGGCAGTTCACCAGGGAGCTCCAGGTCAGAACCGGTGTCAGGCAGGGGTGTTTGCTGTCTCCGTTCCTCTTCTTACTGGCCATAGACTGGGTCATCAAGAGGACCACAGAGCACAGACGAAGTGGAATACACTGGACACTGTGGACACAGCTTGACGCCCTCGATTTTGCAGACGACTTGGCTTTACTGTCCCACACTCATCAACAAATGCAGGACAAGACCACGAGGCTTGCTGACATCTCGTCCCAAGTGGGCCTCACCATTCACAAACAGAAAACAAAGACAATGAGGCTGAACGCAACCAGGGAAGAACCAGTCTTGCTTACTGGCACCCCGTTGGAGGAGGTGGAGTCCTTCACCTATCTCGGGAGCATCATAGACAAAAAAGGCGGCACTGATGCAGATGTCAGAGCACGAATCGGTAAAGCCATAGCAGCCTTTCTCCAGTTGAAAAAAGTGTGGAGTTCCTGAGAGCTGTCACAACACACCAAAGTCCGGATTTTCAACTCCAACGTAAAAGCAGTTCTCCTATATGGAGCAAAGACTTGGAGATTGACAAAAACCACGGTCAACAGAGTACAGATCTTCATAAACAGTTGCCTTAGAAGAATTTTGAAAATCCACTGGCCAGAGAAGATCAGCAACGTCAGACTCTGGGAGAGAACAGAGCAGATAACAGCAGAGAATGAAATTGGGCGAAGAAGATGGGGATGGATTGGTCACAGTCTGAGAAAGCCAGTTTCCAGTATCACAAGGCAGGCATTGTCATGGAACCCCTAGGGAAAGAGGAAAAGAGGCAGGCCGAGAAACACCTGGCGTCGAGACCTCCAAGCAGACATCAAGAGACTGGGAACCACCTGGAGTAAAATAGAAGGAGAAGCACAGGACAGGAGTCGCTGGAGGTCTCTCGTCGACGGCCTATACCCGGGGAGGGGTGACAGGCGTAAGTAAGTAAAGTAAGTTTTCACAATTCATGCCAGCTGGCACACGGACGAGAGGTTTTTCGTTAACTCATTCAGACCCGAGACACCACATCAAGACATGGATCGAGCATGATAGTTCAAGGGTAGTGCCACAATAGCTTGGCACCCATAGGCGCCAAGCTATTCTAGTACCACCCTTGAACTATCATGCTGGATCTGTCTCTAGAAATGTGATACAATCCTTCAGGGTGCAACTTCAAAATTTGGAGATTTCGGTACTGAGGTAGAATGTGTTAAGGAAAGAACTCTCCCCTGTGTGGGAGGATAACAGTCGACAGGTCTTCCATTTTACGCCATTCAAACTTAATAATTTAAGTTAGCCCTTTCGTCATGCATTATTGTAAAACATATTAAAATTGTAAAACATTAATAAAGGATACTTTGCAAGCTATTAACCCGTTACTGCCTGGAGTTGATCGATTTAACTATGAAGGTTGCATGTCGTAATAACGAGAGAAAAAAACCACGTTCCTCGCTTCTTTTCCTTTGACGCTTTAGAGAGTTGCACGATGCGGTTGTAGAAATCGTACTAACGACACCTCTGTTGCGTGTGCATCGTTCTCACGTGATTTGTGAGAAGATGGGGAGGGCCCCGAAAGTCTTCGTTGTGGCAGAGTGACAATTGAGAACTCGTTTTAGCACTCCAAGCATTGTCTGGATGAGGCAACTTTAACCCCTTGCCCGCTACTGACGATACCACTCGGCGGAGTAGGCGCGTCTTTTCCGCCGTGTGTTATCGTTATTAGCAATCACGGGGTTAACTCATTCGAGACGTGCCGTCTCCGGATACGCGGCATAAGCCGCGTATCCGGAGGCGACACGTCTCGAATGAGCTAATTAACACTCAGAGCACCAGCTGACGCAGGCTGTGTTTCTGCAATCTTCGTTATTTCGACTCCAGAAAGCCCCTAGCTGTCCCAGGAACATGGATTCAAAATGGTGTCAGCAAGATGTATAGATCCTCATGAGCCCCCGCGCATGCGGGGGCTCATGAGGGTCTATACCTCTTGCATTTGGGTGGCGTTCAATTTTTGTCGGCACCGAACGAGTTAAACCAGAGGCGGATTTCGGTTCCGACAACTGGCTTTCGATCACATTAAGTCTCTTTCCAAACTGTGTCCCTCGCGCTGGTATCATCCAGTTCACGTCTTTACTATTTGGCCATGCACTTACGTCACAACTCCCACTCGGCCATTAGACCAAAATGATAGAGGTTTCCCCGTAATTTTCCAATCAAGGAACCAATACAGGTTTTTTTGTGTTTTTTTTTTTTAGCAGCGCAGTGAAAGAAAGAGTCTCCATTGTTGTTAATAGAATATACGCTGTTAACAAAAGGGTTGATTGCACTGTCTAAAACAGGATGTGTCTAGACAGAACTACGTGGTGCGTATCGCTAGCACTACGTATCACGAAAAACTTGTCGATAGCACTGCAATCGCACAGTCACTGCGTGTGCCTAGCATTAGCTAGTTAGTTAGTTAGTTAGTTATTTGGGTTTAACGCCGAGCAGGCGACTAAGGCCATCTCACGGCGAGATGGGTAAACATCTGGCCAGCCAGACTAATAGAAAGGTTTTAAGACAAGATGTAAATATATCTTTAAAATATTTCATGCTAAAATGTCGCTCGGGTCTTTAAATGAAACCTTTACAGACTCAAAAAGGTCAAAATAATAAAATTCACATAGTCTATGAAATCTATTAAAGTCTATTAAATCTTATTAAAAACATTTTGCATTCTCTGAAAAAAAAATGAAAATTTTGTCAAGGGGGATATCCCGGAAAAAAAAACCTCCAAGGAGTCTGCTGTGAAGTGTTCATATCTTTTGTCGGTTAGATCGGCAGAAGACATCAAAATGTGTTAACCCATACAGCCCTGACGCACTACAGCAGGAGATGGGTAGACCATGATATTTCAAGGGTAGTGCCAGATTAGCTTGGCGCCTGTCGGCGCCAAGCTAATCTGGCACTGCCCTATAAGTATCATGGTCGATCCATCTCCTGCAACTGGTGCATAGTCATTAGATGACGCCTCGAGAATTTGGGAAATACGGCCGTCGGGCTGAATGAGTTAACAGAAAACTGCTCGCCGTAGGATGCGCCTCCTGTTTTAGTAAATAAGAGTGCGTAACATATGTGTGCCCGATGTAGAGCCGAACACCTAGCACTCTAGCATCCCTAGTACCACTTGTCCGCAGAATTACGATCGCTAGTACTATGAGTCGCTAGAACTACATGTCGCTAGCACCACGAGTCGATGGCATCACGTAACGATATGTCGCTGCTTGTAATTCCAGCGTAGTGCTGTTGAAATATAGTGCTATTGTCACGTCGTGCTAACGGCCGTAGTTCCGCCGTTATATGACAAAAACCGGTATTTACATTTTTGGGATAAGCGAGATTTTCATTGTGCAGCAGTAAAACCTCAATCTCATTTTTTTTTCCAAAATGGGCATACTGTCTTTGGTCATTTCACGGCCGGGATGCCCCCACAAACCATCCTACCCCACCCCCTACCCAACCCCTCCCACCCACCCACCCCTGGACGAAATTATTTGTAGACTTTTTGAATCTTATTGTTTTGACCTTTTCAAGAGTTTGTGGACATATCCCTTAAAGATCTGTACGACAATTTATCCTGAAATATTTTAATATAAGTTATTGGTGGCAAGGGAGGTCAAAGAAACCATTGTATCCCGAAGACCGAAGGCCTGAGGGTACAATGGTTCTTTGACTTCCCGAAGGCCTACAAGGGTCCTTGCTAGCAATAACTTATTTGTTTTCATTCCTCCACTATTTCCGTAAAAAAAATCAAGAAGAAATCGTTCGACATAAATCACGCCAGACATGACTGACGTCAAAGGAATAGACATTTATACATAGTAGACTTATGACGTAGTTTAAAATCTTTCATGACGTTGCCGTCTCCAGGGGTGTGCCTGTTGTTTCGAACAACACTAAGTAACGTTGTACTTTAGAACGTTTTGGTGGTCTTTTATCCAGGACGCGTCAGAAACAGGGCTACAACAAATTCCGCCATTAGTCGCTACAAGGGTTTTTTTTTTTTTTGTAGCGAGGTCACATGGTAGAGTTTGTGCTAAAGCGATTGGTCGTGTGACGTAGGGATGACAACAATATGCATTTACATCATGTCTTAAAACCTTTCTTTCAGTCTGGCTGGGCTCTGGCCAGCCAGACTAAAAGAAAGGTTTTAAGACATGAAGTGAGATGGCCTTAGTCGCCTGCTCGGCGTTAAACCCATATACTATAACTAACTAACCATTTCACGGCGGAGTTCTATCGACACGTAGCGCTGTCACCACGCAGTGCTAACAGGATGCGTCTGTACAGAACTACGTGCGCTGATCCACGACCGTTTTGGAGGTCGATAGTTTTAGGAAACCACAGACTTTGATACCGTCTGGTGTGAAGTGGGAGTAGCCCCGGGGGAGCGTCCCCCGAGGGGAGGGGTACTTTGAAGGTGGGAAGCTATTTGGTTTGTCGCGTATATAACAGGAGAACAATGCAAGAACTGGCCTGATTGCTCAGTAAATTGGGTTAGCGCGGGGTGAGTTGAATGAGGTTTGAAAATGCAGTTGGGTCTAAGCGTGCGTTTCTAATGGGCTGCCCACACACTGGTTGTCTCACTCGATTCGCTACCGCTATCCAGCGGTAGCGAATCGAGCGAGACAACCAGTGTGATATTCAGTGTTTGTTGAACATTTTTTAACTTTCAAAGCCTACATAAACGTTTAGATTTACTGATTATCATAAATGTGAGCTAGACCGGTGTCCTAGTCGAATCTTCCGCAATCACTTGTTCAAAATGAATAAATAAATACATGAATAAATAAATAAGCAATGAACGAATGAATGAATGAATGAATGAATGAATGAATGAATGAATAACCTGCCGAAAAGCGTGCAAAAGGCGAAGTAAAATACCCAACAAAGAAGGAACCCGCTTAAGAAGGACAAGTACAACACATTTTATCCTTTTTTAAATTCATTTATTTATTTATTTAAGATGCAACCCCGCAACTTTAATAAACTGTGTTGTTCGGATGTTTAGTTCTTTTGTCTGATTCGTATGTAACTCGATTCAGTGTCTGCATCAGTGACATTTTTATGTCTGAAAAGGTTATCTATAAGTAGATTATCTCCATGTTTTCCGAAGGGCAGAGCTTGAATCGTTAGTTTTCACAGCCGGTCACATTTTAACCCTTTGGCTCTCGGTAGCGCTTTTGTCGCGATGATTCCTGTCGGAATCATCGCGACAAAAGCGCTACCGACAGCCAAAGGGCTAAAGGGGTTAATATAAACTAGGTCCAAGACTGGTGGACCCGTTTTGTTATTTCTGGTGTCCGGAAATATCTCTTGTTAACTCATTCGAGACGTGCCGCCTCCGGATACGCGGCTTAGGAGCCACGTATCCGGAACCGGCACGTCACAAAATGAGTTAAAACACTATTTTGAAAAGACAGCAGAATGCTTGGTACAAACAGACCAGACAAACCATTTGAGTAGGAAGATTTCCAGGCAAGATATGGGACTATGGTACAATTCTTAGAAAACCAAACGGCAGGACGACGGAAGGAGGTTGGGGGGGGGGGGGGGGGGGCGTAGGGTCTGATTTTGTCACAAGAACTCCACTAAACAAGCATTTGACTATTGGGACAGAAGGAAGTTTGGCCCAACTTTTTGTTTTATTTAGAGAGGGGAAAACAAGTACAAAAAGGAGGTATCCCCCCCCCCCCCTCCCCCCCCAAAAAAAAAAAATAAATAAATACATTAATTAACTATTTAATAATAATAATAATAATAATAATAATAATAATAATAATAATAATAATAATAATAATAATAATAATATAAATAAATAAATAAATAAATAAATAAAACATAACACTTTTTTTTAATTAATAAGTTAAACGTTCAGGGCTTCACATTTTATAGTCCACCACAAAGGCGATTTCAAAGCCAGAGTACCGAACATGGTCTGAACAAAAATATTTCACCACAGCTGGGTTGAAACTGTTGTACTTGTGCTTTCTAAGCGTGTTTCTGTCTTCTTTTTTTAATAGCATATTGTCATGATCTTTTGCGTTGTGGCGAGGCCAAACGCCGTGCTGGTGCATCAGCCGGTTACGGATATTTTCAAACAACAATGGCTCTTCTGGGTGATACTTTTTCAACTCATGAAGTGATTCGATTAACCTCCATCGCTGGCTCTGTTTCTGATGGATTACTGGTCCCTTTGTGGAAGGTGTGATGTTTGATTTTGTGCACACATTGATGCATGGCTCGCGGCGGTCTAAATTTGTTTGTTTTACCCCTCCGCCGCCGGAGCACGGACGAGAGCTACACTCATTTTGGCAACAGGCATAGATCCTCATGAGCCCCCGCAGTCGCGGGGGCTCATGAGGATCTTTGCCTCTTGAAGTAATATTTTTTAGCCGTGAGCTTCAGGCAAATGAATGTACTTCAGTGAACTGTGATTTGCTTGAAGGCCCACTACCGCCGTAACTGTTCAAATATACACTTCTGTAACAGATGGTTACATAACGCTACACACAGGTCTAGATATGGTTCATTTAGACCCAGGACAATCCAGTTCAGCACACGCCCTTTCGATACCAAGTAAACTTGGCAATGATTTTAGTCCGTTCTGCAAGTACTTTCGGTATGCTTTCAGTACGAGAAAAAGCTAAAAATAGATTGACACGCGAACGGCTGGGCAGAATAAATAAGTGCGAGTACTCGCGTGCTTTTGCTGCGTGTCCCAACTGCTGTTAAAGTTCATTAGGTGTGTCGACAAGGCATAACAAACACAAATGGCGCTGAAAGGTGTCTTTAAATTTACGCGTAAGGGTACGTTAAGGGACATTTACAGACTCTGGTTCTGAAGGGGCAAATTAAAGCGATCTGATCCATGGCGGGCTTTGGTTACTAAAATTCGCCGATTCAAAGGGTTATCAGTGTTGTCTTGCCGCAACTAAGATTCATTACCCTTCTGTTCACAATCAGTGTGAGTAGGTACACGTACCAGAGGTTTAATTTTCAACCGCCGTTTGAGCTTAACTCATTCTACCCCAGACACACCACAGCAAGATAAGGATCGACCATGACAGTTAAAGGGTGATGCCAGAATAGCTTGGCGCCTATGGGCGCCAAGCTATTCTGGCATCACCCTTGCACTGTCATGCTCGATCTGTGTCCTGCACTAGAGTGCAGTCTTCAGAGGACAACGGCAAAATGTGGGGATTTCGGGGTTGGGGTAGAATGAGCTTAACGGATGGAACTCTCTTGAATACAAAGGAGAAGAAAACCGTCCAGAACCGGTTTTTCACTATACGACATTCAAACGTGATAATTTTGTCCCAGAGTTATTGTAAGACATTCTAAGAAGATTAATACCGGAGATATTGCGAGCTGTTAACCTTTTACCTCCTGGAGGAGGTCGCTTTAACCCCGTCGCTGCCAGCGTAAGTCTACTCATTACTTTATAGTAATAGACTTACGCTGCCAGGCATTGCAAGATTTGTTTTTGATTTTGGTTTTGTACACTTAACTCCCACGAACACTAGTCGTCCAAGGAATATGAATACAACATAGAGGCAAGCAAGAGACATCTATCCGCATGAGGCCCGAAGACGCGGGGGCTTATGATGATCTATGTAGCTTGCAGTTGCCGGATTGTGTTCAGCTCTCCTCTCTCCACGTTGCCCTCTCTCTCTCTCTCTCTCTCTCTCTCTCTCTCTCTCTCTCTCTCTTGAAAAACTGAAAATGCTACCTCTTAGCAAGAGTCAGCTTTTAAACAAGGGTGCGCTTATGTATAAAATCTGGATGAGATTCACCCAGAATATCTTTGTAAGCTCTTTACCAAGGCAAGTTCAGGTTATTCTACTTCAAGACGAAACTTTATTACACCGCGCCCCAGGATAGATCTATTTAAAACCAGTGTATCACCAGACTCCCAACTAAAATGGTTCCAGCTAAGAATAGTAAGATTATTGCATCGGTTGCTGCCCACAAAGCGATTTCTATTTCTGCGTAAATTGTCTGAATCTGCAATTTGCACATTTTGTAAGAATGAGGACGAAACCCTTTCCCACCTGTTCTGGGACTGCTTGAATGTACAGATATTTTGGTCTGACATGGGACAATGGTTGCGAGACAACTGTGTAAACTGCACTAATTTTGAGTTCACAAAAAGTCTTATTGTCTTTGGCACAGCTACGCACTTTAGGTCAGACATTGTCTTAGACCTCATAATATTAGTTGCTAAGTTCTATGTTTACAAATGTAGATTAGAAGAAACCCTTCATAATTTAAGGCACTTTGTTAGAATTATGAAGAGTCGCTATCTATGTGAGAAGTACCGATTTGGAATTACTGGTCAGAGTAACAAGTTTTGTCATATGTGGTATCACTATGCTACACTTTTTGGCGAATTCTAATGCTATTACAGTGTTAGAGGCTGCAGCCTCACCATTGGCGATAGTGTGCAGACGGCTTCTGGCACTGCCAGGCATCTCACTAAGACATCCAGGGTTGGTTCAAGGTAGCAAGGGTGGCTTAGCTGGATTCCCTTGTGCATGTATCCATCAGTGCTATCTATAGCACTGAGGAAAGCATGCCCAGGCGGTCATATTTGTGTCTGTCCAGCACGACTGTTCAGACCTATGTAACTTTGCTTGTCATTTGCTGTGTGTTCGAGCGGTGTGTGTTCTAAGAGAGTGGGGCGGGGAGGGGGGGGGGGGTAAATAGGATCGTGGGAGGGGTGGGGAGGGGGGTACATACTTATGTGCTGATATTTTTTCTATACTTTTCGATCTGTGGTTGTGTAACTTGATTTGCAATGTAATTATGTATATATGGCTTTTGTATATATATGCGTGTGTGTGCATATATATATATATATATATATATATATATATATATATATATATATATATATATATATATATATTATATATATATATATATATATATATATATATATATATATATATATATATATATTTCTATATAAAATATACTGTATGCCTAATTTAAATACCGAAATAAAGAATTCGGAAAAAAAAAAAAGTGTATCTTTCTCAGGCGCATCTTTCTGGAACAAACTGCCTACATGTATAACACACGCTAGCTCCCTCTCCTCTTTCAAGGAATGCCTCCGCAAGTACTTGTTGTCCGCTGATACATAATCTACAACAAGAATCCGTATGGAACATGTGCTATCGTAATTAGTGCATGCTGCCGTATGGTTTGTCCATACTAATAATAATCGCCTAATTACATAATTCATGTTTCTATTATAATCTAAATCATTTTTGGTGTCTTAAGTGAATTTTCGCTATGATTCGAATGATTTGCTTAGTATAATTATGTTATCATCAGCGAGAGTCTTATGTGTGCATGCGTGCGCGCGCGTGTGTGTATGTGTTTGCGCGCGTTGCGTCTATTTTTTTTTTTTAATGTATGACCGAATGAATGAATCAATTTTATTTAATGTTTAATGTCTCTTCATGTTTAATGTCTCCTAATCTTTCCTTTGTGTAATTTGATACTATTAGTATTACAATTATTACCCTGTGTTTGTAGAGTAGCAACGGCAAGTATGAACAAGACGTGATGAACCATAACCCACAAAGTCCCTTCTATATTAGAGCTGTCCTCGCTGTCAAATGGTCTCTACCTTTTGTCTTTGATCTGATTCTGATGTTGAATTATCTCCTATTGAAAAAGTCTCGCAGATCTGCCAATGCGTCAGTGAGTTCTATAAGGGATGCAGGACATGCTCGTCATTGATTTGTCAAACGATATTTATCATGACGTAAGTTTTAGTTTTTATGTAATTTTATATTTTACGTGATAGGAGTTTCATTTGTGCTTCATATGCTTGAGAAATTGGTGACACAACTAGAACTTCACGGAACAATTTTAGTCTTGCTATAATATGTGTGAAAGCAGGTTGACTTTACCTAGCTACATGATTCACGGGTCACCTGCATGCTCTTCTGAAAGCGCGTCGATGTACGTATTAGTGCGTGCGCGCAAGCTCCAAACATCTCCAAGAGGCATAGATCCTCATGCGCCTGGAGGACGCATAATGATCTATTCTTTATGGAGATGCGAGCACGTTGGTGTGTGTGTGAGAGAGAGAGAGAGAGAGAGAGAGAGAGAGAGAGAGAGAGAGAGAGAGAGAGAGAGAGAGAGAGAGAGAGAGAAGAGAGAGAGAGAGAGAGCTGCGCGCGAGAGATGACGGAGTTGCCTCTTTTACGTAACCGCCACTGTCTGACTTTTCCTATAAGTAAAGGATTTTTAGTGTTTTAATTCTTTTCTGAAAAGAATTATTTTTTTTACTAAAGAAGTTGAAAGAGGACACAAAGCTGGCTAACGAACTCATCCAATGTCTTTCTCCAAACTAGCTATATGCAAAAGTTCAAGTAAATATGACAAAAGTTACGGACTCTAATCTGGGTCAACCTACTTCCTATAAACGGTTGTTTATGTCTTCAAGGAGACATTCAATATGCTCGGAGGCTCTCTTAGCCACCCACTTAAGAAAGTATTTTGCTAAGTTTCAAGTTTGTGTGTACAGAAATATCGGAGATTCTCTTGTTTACATATATACGCTCACACATACATACATACATACATACACACATACATACATACATACATAAGTACGTACAGACATGCGCACATATATCCATACGCACATACGGCGCTTCGCGCCAAATGTACGTTCAGCAGTGAGCTTAGCGTAACTAGACATGACGTAATTTTTATTTTGTTACTTCAATTGCTAGAGGTTTAGCCTACCCGCCTTTGACATGATGGACAAGCTATTAAATTCGCCCCACCGCGATCCGTCCCAAAAAGTCCCTTCTATAAATAGAAGGGACTAAAAATGGCACAGGTGCTAATTATTTCATCCGGCGTTGAGAAATAAAGTTTCACTTCATTTCTCTCTCTCTCTCTCTCTCTCTCTCTCTCTCTCTCTCTCTCTCTCTCTCTCTCTCTCTCTCTCTCTCTCGCTCTCTCTCTCTCTCTCTCTCTCTCTCTCTCTCTCTCTCTCTCTCTCTCTCTCTCTCTCTCTCTCTCTCTCTCTCTCTCTCTCTCTCTCTCTCTCTCTCTCTCTCTCTCTCTCTCTCTCTCTCTCTCTCTCTCTCTACCCCAGCATCTTAAGTCTATTTCATTTTTTTTATTTTTAAGGATCGCCTTTATCGCTTTTTACTTCTAAACTAATACCACGATTCAATTCTCCTCTATTGATGCTGTACTCTCAGAGACATGATCTAATTACAAGAGACCTACAGCTTATGTCGCTGTTATTATGTTTGTTTGTATCGTGTCATATAGATCCTCACAACCATCGGGTCCTCGGGTCTGCAGGGGCTAATGAGGATAAATGTATCGTCTCGGCACCTAAAGTTTGTGTATCAATGTTCCTTGCGCTGAATTTAAAAGTTTTCAGAAACAGAACTTGTGACAACTTGCACTAAGGGTTTACTCTCGCTGAAATGGTCGCTGTCGTATGTTTTTAGAACAATGTATGGCATACAGTGTCTTGTGTTACTGTGTATGTCACATACAGTGTTATTTGTGTAGACATAATTTCCTGCTGCATGACCATGTGGACTTCCTAGCGTGATTTAAAAGTCGTACACAGTGTAACACAAGACCTTGTATGTGAATTAGGTACACTGTAACTCAAGACACTGTATTTGACATATACTGTCCTGTCCTCATACACACAAATATACACGGCAGAGACCACTTTAGCGTTAATGTCTCACTTGCAGTAGGTTTATAAACTCAGTGTAAATAAGGTTACCGCGCGCCCCAACTGAGAAATAAAGAGTCAGTGTGTGACTGTCCTTGTCTATGGTACAATGAATTTTCGCGATTTTGTTTTGTATTGATATTTTCTAAGATATATAATAATAATAATAATAATAATAATAATAATAATAATAATAATACATGGTATTTATATGGCGCATTTCTCATATTTATAATATAACTCAATGCGCAGGCGAAAACGACGCACACACAACACACACACACACACACACACACACACACACACACACACACACACACACACACACACACACACACACACACTAGAGTCTGCAGGGGGGGGGGGGGGGAGTGTACAGAAAACCGTAGATAACCAATACCTACTTTGTAACCTAACCAATACCTACGTTTTCTCCTTCATTAGATAATAATTATGTTATCCCACTCAAGAGGCATTGATCACCATGAGCCACCGCAGAATGCGGTGGCTCATGAGGATCTATGCCTCTTGGACAAAAAAAAACTGCTGCACGCGGGAACCCGTTTGTTTGGGCATAAAATCGGTCTGATACCAACACCGCGCATAAAAATGACTTTCTAACACCCTTACCAATGATCTCTCGCCTCTGCGTTGTATCAGATTTCTGCGCGGTCCTCGGACCATTCAAAAATCACTACTAATCCTTTTCACCATCGACTGCAGCGTCCGCGTGGGCATATCGGATCTCCAGTTTAAAGTCCCGTCAAACCGGTTGGTAGATAATGGTGTGACTACGAGATGACGTAGTGTGGAGTGGTGTGTTATATCGGACGGTATTGATAGCTGGCGTGGGTGATAATAATAATAATAATGTACATTTTTATAGCGCTTAACCTCCATATGAATGGAGCTCTAAGCGCTTTACAAGATCAAAAATCACAGAACAAAATGTACAAGAAAGAAAACACTACAATAAATGTAACAAAAACTAAAGTGACATATCAAAAGCTCACACTCACACATACGCACACACCGCTACAAGAACAGTTACTGTCAAAGATTGCTAACGCACTGAAAATGCATCTAACTATATGCATAAGAAAACAGATAGGTCTTGAGCAGTGATTTAAAAGCAGACATGGTTGGAGCATGTCTGACATGGGCTGGAAGGTCGTACCAGGTGACTGGACCGAAATAAGAAAAGTGATACGAGTATTGTCCCACCGTCTATGATTTATGAATGAGCTTGATTGTTGTTTCGGTTTGTTCATACACAGATACAGAGATGAACCTAGAAGTAGAACTAATAACACATTTCGTATCGTGGAGGGTTGTTTGTTTCTTGTTTTTGTTGTTGTTGTTGCTGTTCTTTTTTGTTTTTGTTGTGTGGTTTGTTTGTTGTTGCTGTTTGTTTGTTTGTTTTTTTGTTGGGGTTTTTTGTTGTTGGTTGTTTTTTCTGGGGGGGGGGGGGGTGTCTGGGGGGTTCTTTTATTGTATTTTTTTTTTTGTTTTGTTTTTGTTTTTTGTTTGTTTGGGTTTTTTTTGGTTTGTTTTGTTGGGGTTTTCTTGTTTGTTTGTTTTCTTGCTTGTTGGTTGTTTGTTTGGTTGGTTGGTTTGGTTGTTGTTAAAAATTCTTTTCTTTAGCCTTCCTTGTTTTCTTTTTTCTTTTTCTTTTTCCTTTTTTTTTTTTTTTTTTTTTTTTTTTTTTTTTTCGGGGGAAAAGGGGGTTGGGGAGAGGCCCCTTTTCTCCACGGCAGGCTTTGGCTGCTAAAATTCAGTTGCCGTTACAACAGGATATCTATGATGTCTTGCCTCCACTAAGACTTTTTTTACCTTTCTTGTCACAATCCTTGTGAGCGGTCACACGTACCAGAGGATTGCCTTTGCCTTTAAGTTGTGCGTAAGGGAAAGAGCTTCCCTGCGTACGAAGGATAAGAAGAGCAGAACAGTCTTTCATTTTACGACCTTCAAACTTCATAATTTAAGCTAGTCCTTTCTCCAGCATTTCTGCAAGGCACACTAATAACATGTATACTGAGGAGCAAAAGAAATGAGACATTTTTTGGAATCATCGGAAACACTAAAGTGTTTCCGATGATTCCAAAAATGTTGCATTTCTTTTGCTCGTCGGTATTTAAAGGAGATATTGCGAACTTTTAACCCTTTACCGCCTGGAATAGGTTGCTTTAACTCATTTAGCTTTGACACACTTCAACGGCTAGGATAATCATCGACAATTGGGTCAATGTGATACAGGTACTGCAGTGCGCTTAGGTTTAACACTTGAATTATCACGATAAAAAGCCTCCAGAAAGTCCCCATGTAGTCTGGTTCAGAGAGTAAAGCTTTTGCCAAAATGATTTGCAAATTTCGGCCTGGGGGACCAAAGAATTAATCAAATGCAACAGATTTTGATAACGATCATTTAATCATCATTAGTAAAGGTAGCAGTAGAAGTGTTGCCTGTCATAGTTTTGTGTTCATGTGTACGTGTACGTTAATGTACATGTTGTCATCTTTGACATGATTTGCATCGTGCAACCGTGTTTTATGTTTTTGCTGAATTGTTCTGATTTAATCAACTCAACGTTTGGCTGTCGGTAGCGGTTTTTGACGCGATGATTCCTGCAGGAATCATCCCGACAAAAACCGCTACCGACAGCCAAATCCTTTTCTAATATGTGCACTCGGTAAATCAGCTTTTCGATATCCGTCCTACAATCTGCAATAAGTGATCGAATTCAATCATCCGGCGGTCGTAATGCTGAGTTTCCGAATCAAATTTATAGATATGTATTTTAAAGCGACTTTCTCCAGGCAGCAAAGGGTTGATATGTCTGTATGTCCTTTATACGTTTTCTTAGTATATCCTAAAACATTGTTGGTCAAATTATGAAGCTTGAATAGTGTTGTACAATGAACGACTGTTCTGTTCTTCTACTCTTATGTTCGCAGCTAATCCGGCACCACCCTTGAATTATCAAGGAAAATTTATCTCCTGCTGTACGGCGTTGGGGCTAAGTGAGTTAACTCATTCTACCCCAAGAAATATCCAAATTTTGCCGTTGTCCTCTGAAGACGGCAGTGCAGTGCAGGACACAGATCGACCATGATAGTTCAAGGGTGATGCCAGAATAGCTTGGCGCCCATAGGCGCCAAGCTATTCTGGCATCACCCTTGAACTATCATGGTCGATCCATATCTTGCTGTGGTGTGTCTGGGGTAGAATGAGTTAAGCCTAACGGATGAACTATCTTGCGTACAAAGGAAAAGAAGAGCAGACTGAAAAAAAGTCTTTAATTTTACGACATTCATAAATTTTGTTGCCCTTTGGTTCAGCATTATAGTAACACATACTAAGAACATTTATACAGGAGATTTTGGACGAACCCTATACTGCTGCCGCCTTTTCATCCACCAAAACTGATCTGGCACTACCCTTGCTTCCTCAAGCCGCCCACCTATCTACCACACACACAAAAATCGGGCACTACTGGAACTATCTATCTCAGCGATCAGTCCCCTGCGGCCTAGTCTGTCAGGTGTGTAAAGAGGTAATGAGACGAGTCGGGGTTATTTCCCCTTGCGCGCCATTTTGGTAATGCGGTGCCAATACAGTTCTTTCAGTTTGTAAAACTGCCCTTTGAAATGCAATCCGGCTAGCAGGAAGAGGGTCGTAAACTGTAGTGCTTTTCGATGAGGATCAACAATGTGTGAAAAGTTCAGTCACGGGACACAGAAAGCCTTTAACACTATTCGTGACGCCGCGCTGACTCCGGCCGACACGCGCCGCGGCCCGCGCTTCCACAGCACGGTAAAGCCGCGTATCCGAATCGGCAGCGCGTCACGAAGGAGTTAACATCATAAAATCATAGTATCCGCAGTGATTGACGGTAACTTTGCAGTGAACAATATTTTGGCACATGAAAATGTAAATTTGGATTGTCACAGTGGAAAATCATAGTTTGAGGTATGTGAAGTTCAGCGTCATATGATATTTGAAATTCTCGGGTTTCAGTGTATTGAATAACTTTTATGTTTAATAACTTGAAGTTGATGCAGTAAGTACCGCTACTGAACCTGTCTCATTTATCAGAAGGCGGCACCGGAAATCAGTAGTGGCTTCACTCATTCGAGACGTGCCGCACATGCGGATACGTGGCTTTATGTCGCGTATCCGCATGCGGCACGAGTCTCGAATGAGTTAAAAGCCCCAAGCGCTCCCGGACGAATATCAACACCTGGTTTATATTATGTTTTATAATGCCTCCTAACTAGAGGCTACGGTTGTTATTTCGTTCATAACTAGGTGCTTACATCACGTTGTGTCCGTTTTACCGCTGAACTGAGCGGAACGCCGCTTAACTCCACCAAAGCGTCAGATTGGTTGGTTGGTTAGTTCGGGTCATTAACGTCCACAGCACCGAGGTGATCATGGACGGCCCTGACGGGCGGGTTATGGGGGACAGGGAAATCTATTGCCTATGGTGTACGACCTGAACACTGATCAACTCAGGCGCACTCCAACTGTACCACTTTGATCTACCAGGACCTTTCAACGGACATGCTATTGAACAAATCCGTTCCCCCCACCCCC
Organism: Semisulcospira habei; assembly: GCA_036245525.1. Lineage (NCBI taxonomy): Eukaryota > Metazoa > Mollusca > Gastropoda > Semisulcospiridae > Semisulcospira > Semisulcospira habei. The sequence goes on from BTPG01000001.1 coordinate 286,846,611, forward strand.
CACCCCCCCTGGATTGTGAGTCCAGCTACCGGGGCCGGGACGGGATTCGAACCCACGAGCCGGCGATTCCCTTCGCTCTCCTGCTCCGACGTTTAACCGCCTGTGCTATTTCAGTCGGACTCCTAAAGCGTCAGAGTCGAGGTAAAAGCTCCAAACTCCAGGTCCTGGAGCAAAACAGAAAGTAGCTGGCGATCTGAAATAACGCCCGGGCCTTCGTGGGGCTGTATCACAGTCCGATGTCTGAACTCATTCTACCCCAACAACGAAATCCTTAAATGTTGCCGCTGTCCTCTGAAGACTGCCTTGCAGTGCAGGACACAGATCGACCATGATAGTTCAAGGGCGATGCCAGAATAGCTTGGCGCCCATAGGCGCCAAGCTATTCTGGCATCACCCTTGAACTATCATGGTCGATCCTTATCTTGCTGTGGTGTGTCTGGGGTAGAATGAGTTAATTAATCTGTCCGACCGTGAGTGAAACATGCAGTTATGCCCGGAAAAGATCAATGTAACAGGTTTGTACAGTCACCGCGGACGCATAGTTTAAGTGTTACCTAACAAGACTTGTGCGTATATCTTGAAATGACGCATGCATGGAGCAGAGAAATGAGTCTTTTCAAATTTAAAATTAGAGTTTGACGTCAGGTATATAGGCTTCTTTTTTTCTTTTTTTACTATTAGACTTAGTAGAAAGCAGTGGCGGAATCTTGCGTAGGCAAAGTGTCTACAATGATTTGAAGAAAATTCTTGGTAGAAACGGGTTAGAGGATGGGTTTCTTTGAAGCACAATTGTAAGATTAGAGGTTTCTGACATGAACACGCCTCTAAATCCACTTTAAAGGTTGTTTCTGGCACATTTTAGCCCACCGCAAAAAAAGTAAGTAGGAGGAATCTGGTGTAAACTACGTAGGCGATTGGGATCTTGTGGATTGCAGAAAACTGTTAACTCATTGGAGACGTGTCGTATACTCACTCTTTAATAAAACAGCAAGACTTTAGTAATCGGCACAGGAAAATGTTTCTCAAGCTCACTTTAGGATCCGCGAAAAGCGTGAATGAGGGCACCCTTGCGCCATCGGCTATAATTATCTCTGGTGTGTTCCTAAGGATTTTAGGGGAAACATGGCTTAAATATCTCAGGACATTCTAAGGTACACTTTGAAACCCATCTTATTGAGTATTGTGGGGAGGTTGGGGGGGGGGGGGGGTGCACGGTAGCCAAGACTGGCTTATATAGGTACCTATTTCCCCCAGCCTAAAAAGGTCTAATTTAATGGAGTCTGGTTTATACACTGTCAATATCTTTTCGAGTAATTCTCTTCGACTTTAAAGTAAACACGGCAGAAAACAATGGATGCACTGCAGTGCATTGAGGCCTCTTTCACGGCTCTCTACTAAAGGGTTTAACGATCAACCCTAGATGTTGAGAAAGAGGTCCGTGCATGCTGGGATACTTCCGGCCACATCTAAAATTTCGCGGGCGTGTTCGTTTCCTCCATTGTATTTTGTCTTGAGCTTAGTATCGGCGCTGGCGCAGTGGATTTGCATTAGTCAAAGCTACTGTCATCGAGCCCCTATGGTTTTGTTCTATAAAAGGTCACCAAAACGTTCTAAAGTATAAATTATTTAGTGTTGTTCGAAACAACAGGCACACTACTGGAGACATGAAAGATAAATTACGTCATGTCTAGTATGTATACATGTTCCATTGACGTCAGTCATGTCCGGCGTGATCCAGGTCGGAAGATTACTTCTTGATTTCTTTTACGAAAATAGTGGAGAAATTAAAACAAATACGTTATTGGGAGCAAGGGCTTGCTATACGGACCCTTGTAAGCCTTCGGGGAGTCAAAGAAACCATTGTACCTCTCAGGCCTTCGGGGTACAATTGTTCCTTTGACCTCCCTCAGGCCTAAAAAGGCCCGTGTAGCAAACCCCTGCTAACAATAACTTATATTGTCCCTATATGGGATAAACAAAAATAAATTTAGACTTGACATATACACCTAGTTACGTGTAATAATAGTGTAAGAAAATTCTGCACACACACGCGCGCACAAACACACACACGAACAGAGACACGCTTTGCTAGTACACGTACTGTAAATCCAATTTTATTCCACTGCTGGTCATTTACACTATGTTCACATACAAATGCGAGAAAGAAAGAGAAGAAAAAGGACTACATACATGATTCACATTATACGGAAACACCAGCTGGGACCAAGCGCCGATTTGGTTTACAGAGATGAACCGTTTCTAGCCAGCGAAAAAGCCTTTGGAAGCCAACGAACTAACAATATATCACAGAAGAAAACTTTTGAGAAAGAAAACTACACAAAACTTTTCAAGACAGACCTTTCCTTCATTGGTTTCTTTATTTCTGCTGGTCTGTGATTTTGGACCTGACGGCCCCTGGCCGTCAGGTCCAAAATCACAGACCAGCACACTTTTATTGTTCAGACTGTCACAGTTGTAACAGCCAACAAATAGCCAAAGCTTCTTATTAAGGAAGTAAATTAGATTAAAAAGTGTTGTAATATCCGACGATTTTGTTATATCCGACCTTGTTATAAGCGAAGTAGACTGTACAGAAGAATAATCAACAGGCAATACATCAATATATGAAGAAACATTCAGCTACTTCAATACAGCGTTTGAGAACAATAATGTATAAAAAGCTATAAGATATATACCTGTACATGTTTAGGTATATATATATTTGTTTTCCTCCCTACGTCACACGACCAGTCACTTTAGCGCAAACCGTACCATGTGACCGCGATATATATAAAAAAAAACCTGTAGCGAAAAATGGCGGACGTTTTTATAGCCCTCTCGATGACGCATCTTGGATGCCAGGTTTGTTCTATAAAAGATCGCCAAACGTTTTAAAGTAAAAGTTACTTAGTGTTGTTCGAAACAACAAGCACACTCCGTACTAGAGACGGCAACGTCATGACATATTTTAAATTACGTCAAAAGTCTATTATGTATAAATGTATATTCCTTTGACGTCAGTCATGTCTGGTCTAATCCAGGTCGCAAGATGTCTTCTTGATTTCTTTTACGAAAATAGAGGAGGAATGAAAACAAATACGTTATTGGTCGGAGGGGTTCGCTGCACGGACCCTTGTAGGCCTTCGGGAGGTCAAAGGAATCATTGTACCCCTCAGGCCTTCCGGGTACAATGATTCCTTTGACCTCCCTCAGGCCTACAAAGGTCCGTGTAGCGAACCCCTCCAACTAATAATTTTTATTTATATATATATATAATACACAACTTAAACTACATGAACACAAAACAGACAGTTGAATGCAAGTTGTACAACATTATACATATCATAAATAAATAGCACCATTGAATATAAATGCAAAATATACCTGACAGCATGGATTACACTATGGAAGATGTTAACCCATTGGCTGTCAGTAACTGTTTTTGTCACGATGATTCCTACTTCTTATTATTTCAGATTTACTGTCCCCACGACCTACCAGGGCAAGGGGGACCAGCGGGTTTGACTTGGTGAAAAAAAAAAAAAAAAGGGTGGGGGGGGGGGGGGGGGGTAGGCTGTGGGGGTCGGGCAGCTCCGGGGCCTCTCGACATATAAGAAGCGATAGGGATGGGTCCAGGGGCACCAAGGCCGTACCGCATCTAGTGCCAACAACAAGGGTCCTTTTCATAATTAAAAGAATCTATGAACTGTTTTATTTCGGACATGTTATTAGTTCAAAAGGAGAAGTTAAAAGGACCATAAGATTTAAGATAGGCACAGGGTTAAAATTAAGTTTAAAAGCAGGTTGTTATAACTGTATAAAATTGAGAGGAACACGGCAAGCAGTCGGAGGTTTGTTGTGCCAGCCAAGTGTGCGCCTCGCCCTGTGGCGAGGCGCGCGGCAGTTTGCACGCAGAAGTAGGTCAGCGACGCAGGGCGTGAGGCATGCACAGTCGGTATCTGTTTACTACGGTGTGGACAGGAATCATGATGTCTAAAACCGTTACAGACAGCCCACAGGGTTAACCCCCTTGTGCATGCAGCTACAGGAACTGAAAACAGCGCCAGTCGCTGTACACACAAGGGGGTTAGGTCATGATTTTATGAGAGGTATAATGCTTCAGTTATGTAATTATGTTGCTACTGACCAAGTACAAAGTACAAATCTATTTAAAGAAGCAATACACAAAACCCTGACCAATAACTTTTTATTGCATGTAAATGTCTGAACTGCTACATCTAACAGAACTACATTATTTTCATCTTTACCTCTTTTCACATGATTACCATATATGTAATTCTAGGGTGACTGCGCGAAAAAGTGTAAAAGACTGAAAACAGTCCATGGCAGGGCCAGCAAGAGACATAAATTCTCATGAGCCCCTGCGAATGCAGGGGCTCATGGGAATTTATGCCTCTTGTGGATGGAACAGGCTGCATGAAGGGATGTTCTGTCTAAAAACCAAAAGTTGAAATTCAGCTTTCCTGGATTTGGAAAAAGCTGAATCAGTTTAAGAGTTAGTTATTTGGGTTTAATGCCGAGCAGGCAACTATGGCCATCTCCTGGCGGGGAAAGAGCTGTATCAGCCTCTAAGACTGAAGACTGTCACCCCTGGTAATTTTGTTCTTTGATATTTATGACAGCACTCATTTTATCGTAATCACTTGCACAGGGCTTCATTCAAACAATCCAGTCTTTTTCATGAGATCTCAATTCTCATTTTCATGATCTGGGGTCATCCAAGACAAAACTATTAGACCCCAACTATAACAAAGTTACACCCAGCAACTCCTTCCCCACCCACCCCCACCCGGTACAATAGCCACCCCTACCCACTGACCCGTACAGCCGCAGATGGAAAAATGTGTAATGTCAGAAGCTTGTGCTCTCATAGTTGCAGCCAGATAAATGTCGGTATACCCACTAAGGGAAACCACACGATGCTAAACCAGGACATAAACAGTTAGATCCCTTTACCAGCTATTCCTTCAGGAATGCTATTCCTTCAGGAATAGCTGGTAAAGAGATCTAACCGTTTGTTTATGCTCTGACCAGCACCGTGTGATTTCTTTACCAAAACGTTAAATCTCTTTACCAGTTAAAGCAAGGGGTAAAGGTATCTGTTTGTTCATGCCTCGAACATTTCCCTTGTAAAACAGATAATTTTACATGTAAAAGGTAAAGGGATCTAACTCTTTATCTGTCGTCCAGTGCTGAGTGATCCCCCTTAGCAGGTACCGACTATCCACTAATGCTTACTTCAAACATTGTCTGTGGTTAGTTTATGTCAGGACCTATTTGCGAATGCGGCTGATTTTCTTGGACTTGTCGTTTGTCTTTGGTGGGAGAGGAGCGTTGGCAGTGATGTGGCGACCATACAAGCTGACAGAAGAGAAAAATATGAATAAATAAATATCTGATGAATATCATCTGTACAAAAAAATACACATCCCATATCCTTTGTGGGCATATTCCCCATATAGATCCACCTTGGGAGTATGACACATGGACAATTCTAGTCAAATGAGATGATCAGCATCTCAACTGAATAGAAATGCACTTGTGATGAACTCCACGCGTGGGTCTATCTAAGGAGTACTTCTGCAAATGGTATGGGTATACCTGCATAAAGTAAAAAACAAGAAAGGCAAAGCCATTACGACTCACATGTGTGACCGATTTACATATGTGTGACCTTTGTGACAAGGACTGGCTTCTGCAGCATCAAAATCCATGTTTTCTGAAAATGTAAGCATTTTTCACACATCTGTCAAACCCCCATTACCCTTGACCTTTGTGATGAGTAGACTAAATTGGTATGCATAGGACGGTCTTATCATCAGCTATCTTTGTACCAAATTTGGCTGAAAAATTTGCAAAACTGTTGGTAATACCTACAATTTTATTTTGCCAGCCTCTTGTGACCCTTGACCTTTCCAAGGGGTCATCCAAATTGGTATGCATAGATAGGTCTTGCCATCAGGTATCGCTGTACCAAATTTGGATTTGAAGTTGTGAATAGTATTTGAGAAAAAAACATCTTTTGTCAAAATATGGCTATTTTTTTAACTATTTCCTGAGCTCTTGTGACCCTTGACCTTTCCAAGGGATCAACCAAATTATTATGCATAGAAAGGTCTTACCATCAGGTATCTATGTACCAAGTTTGGGTTTGAAGTTGTGAATAGTATTTGAGAAAAAATAAATTATGTCAAAATATAGCTATTTTTGACATATTTCCTGATCCCCTGTGACCTTGACCTTTTGAGAGGTCACTCAAACTGGTATGTTTAAAAAGGTCTTGCCACAAAGTATCCTTGGGACAAGTTTGAAGAATCTGGCTTGAATAGTATCCGAGAAAATGCCAACGTTAAAGTTTACCATGGACGGCGGCGGATGGACGATGGCGGACGGACGACCACTGGCCCAAAACCCAGACTCACTTTTGCTTCGCACGTGAGCCAAAAATCACAAACCAGCACACAAATGAATAAATAATTTACCCCATTTAGTGCAGTGAAATCATGAAATTATGTCTGAAAAATTGTCAGATTTGCTACTCCCTTTACCTGCTAACGGAAGCAGCTTTTCTTTCTGAGTGAAATCTTTGTTAATTCAGCAGGGGAAAAAACATTAATCCAAGGAATGTGAGTGCAAAGTTATGTCGGCAAGAGCCATATCAGTAGATCCTCATGAGCCCGCACCTGCGGGGGCTCATAAAGATCTATGCCTCTTGCATCTAGCTGCTGTTCACTTTTCATCAGCAGTGAAGGGCTACTGATAAAACCGTCACTGTGGCACACTAATATTTTAAATGAGATAGCAAAAGGCATAGCAGACCCACGTATTTCCCCACGTTTGTAGGGGCCCATGAGAATCTATGCCTATACTTACTTACTTACGCCTGTCACCCCTACCCGGGTATAGGCCGTCGACGAGAGACCTCCAGCAACTCCTGTCCTGTGCTTCTCCTTCGATTCTACTCCAGGTGGTTCCCAGTCTCTTGATGTCTGCTTGGAGGTCTCGACGCCAGGAGTTTTTCGGCCTACCTCTTTTCCTCTTTCCCTGAGGGTTCCATGACAATGCCTGCCTAGTGATACTGGAAGCTGGCTTTCTCAGACTGTGACCGATCCATCCCCATCTTCTTCGCCCAATTTCATTCTCTGCTGTTATCTGCTCTGTTCTCTCCCAGAGTCTGACGTTGCTGATCTTCTCTGGCCAGTGGATTTTCAAAATTCTTCTAAGGCAACTGTTCATGAAGGTCTGTACTCTGTTGACTGTGGTTTTTGTCAATCTCCATGTCTCTGCTCCATATAGGAGAACTGCTTTTACATTGGAGTTGAAAATCCGGACTTTGGTGTGTTGTGACAGCTCTCTGGAACTCCATACTTTTTTCAACTGGAGAAAGGCTGCTCTGGCTTTACCGATTCGTGCTCTGACATCTGCATCAGTGCCGCCTTTTTTGTCTATGATGCTCCCGAGATAGGTGAAGGACTCCACCTCCTCCAACGGGGTGCCAGCAAGCAAGACTGGTTCTTCCCTGGTTGCGTTCAGCCTCATTGTCTTTGTTTTCTGTTTGTGAATGGTGAGGCCCACTTGGGACGAGATGTCAGCAAGCCTCGTGGTCTTGTCCTGCATTTGTTGATGAGTGTGGGACAGTAATGCCAAGTCGTCTGCAAAATCGAGGTCGTCAAGCTGTGTCCACAGTGTCCACTGTATTCCACTTCGTCTGTGCTCTGTGGTCATCTTCATGACCCAGTCTATGGCCAGTAGGAAGAGGAACGGAGACAGCAGACACCCCTGCCTGACACCAGTTCTGACCTGGAGCTCTCTGGTGAACTGCCCTTCGTGGATCACGCGACATGTCATGCCATCATAGCTGCTCTTGATCAGGCGGACGAGCTTTGTGGGTACACCGTAGTGTCGTAGGAGTTTCCACAGAGTCTCTCGGTCCACACTGTCAAATGCTTTCTCATAATCCACAAAGTTGACGTACAGCGGGGAGCTCCACTCCAGAGACTGTTCCACGATGATGCGGAGAGTGGCGATCTGGTCTGTACATGATCGGTTCTTCCTGAATCCTGCTTGCTGGTCTCTCAGCTGGGGGTCAACGGAGCTCTTCATTCTTTCTAGGATGATCCTGTTGAAGACCTTTCCTGGTACTGACAGCAAGGTGATTCCTCTGTAGTTGGAACACTTGCTGAGGTCGCCTTTCTTGGGAAGCTTGATTAGGTACCCCTCCTTCCAGTCAGCCGGCATCACCTCCTCTTCCCAGATCTTTCCAAACAGTGGGTACAGCATCTCAACTGTTGTCTCTAGGTCTGCTTTCAGAGACTCCGCTGGGATGCCATCTGGCCCTGCTGCTTTGCCATTCTTCAAAAATGCCACTGCTTTTCTGATCTCTTCCCGGCTGGGTCTGTCACAGCAGATGGGTAGGTCAGTCTCTGCCGGCTGGATGTCGGGGGGGTCGGGTGGGCTAGGTCTGTTCAGTAACTCTTCAAAATACTCGGCCCATCTGTCGAGTTGGTCTGCTCTGTCTGCAATAGGCTTGCCTTCTTTGTCTTTTACTGGTCTTTCTGTATGGCCATACTTACCCGACAATCTTCTGGTAATGTCGTAGAGCTGTTTCATGTTGCCGCTGCCTGCTGCCTTTTCTGCCTCTGCTGCCAGGCTTTCTGTGTAGGCCCTCTTGTCTGCCCTGATACTCCTCTTCACCTCGCGGTTGGCTTCCGAGTATTCCCCCTGTGCCCTTACTTTGGCTGCTCTCGTGCGACTGTTGTTGACCGCTGCTTTCTTCTGCTTCCTCGCTTCTATCTTCTTCAAGGTCTGTGCCGACAGCCAGTCCTTGTGGTGGTGTTTCCTGAACCCTACAGTGTCTTTGCAGGTTGAGTTCAGCGCCTCTCTAACTGCCTTCCACTGCTGCTCTGTGGTGACCGCCTCCTCTTCATTTACTAGCTCCTGTAGCGCTTGAAACCGGTTGGACAGCACCAGTTTGAACTCTTCTCTAACTCCAGTTTCTCTCAGGAGGCCTACATTATAGCGCTGTCTTCTTGTTGTCTCTGTGCGGCTTTTCTTTAGCTTGAGCTTCATTCTTAAGGTAAGCAGATGGTGGTCTGAGGCGACATCTGCTCCCCTCCTCACTCGAACATCTTGAAGGGATCTTCTGAATTTCTTGCTAATGCAGATATGGTCTATTTGGTTCTCTGTTGTATGGTCAGGTGAGACCCAAGTTGCTTTGTGTATTCTTCTGTGTGGGAAGATGCTGCCTCCAATGACAAGTCGGTTTAGAGCACAAAAGTCTACAAACCTCTCCCCGTTCTCACTCATCTCCGAGCCTAGTCCCTGTCTCCCCATCACCTCTTCGTATACGGTGTTGTCCTCCCCTATTTTGGCATTAAAATCGCCCATGACGATGGTGATGTCTCGCTCCGCACATTTGTCCACGGCACTCTGGAGTCGGTCGTAGAACTCTTGTTTCTCTTCCTCGTCACTGTCATTGGTGGGCGCATAACACTGGATGACGTTCAGCTTGAGCTTTTTCTTGGTTCTAAAGGCTGCTGTTATAATTCTTGGCCCAAGAGGTTCCCAGCCCATCAGCGCTCTCTGTGCCACTGGTGACAGCATGAGTAATCTATGCCTATGCAAGTGGGTATTTCCACAGTGCTCCACTAGTGATGGGGTTATCGTAAAACGTCTAATTTTTCAGCTTTTTTCCCTCCAAATTTTCCGCATTTGTTAAAAAAATTTTAAAGTTGATTTTTCGTGTTGCTCTAAATTTTCAATAATCTATTTTCTGAAATTAGAGGAAATTGGAGGATAAAACTTCCCATTGCCACTGGCAGTGAAGGCAAAGTGATGGCTGCCATGATCGCACATTTTCCGCAGCTTTACGGTTTTGTGGTTAAACTGCTGCGCAACGCTTGAATGATGCGGGTACCATCCACAAAGCATTAAGCATAACTATGAAACTATGTCTCTTGCTCTGAGTTCGTAATTGAAAGTTGGTGAAAGCAGAGACTTCTTAGCCAATGAGATTTAGCATATGAAACACTACAAGGATCGGCCAATCAGATTTTTTCGGTAGTCCCGATAAAAGGAAATAGATCAGTATTGAATTTTCTCAAATCCTATGGGCCATGGTGTTCTTACTGTCTGACTTTTGAAAGCTTGTTCCAAAGTTCTACTAAAATTTGGGGTTGGCTGGCCTCTGTTCCCAATGCCTGTCTTTACCCATATCATTTTTTGGGTGTCAGTCACAGAGATAATCACCGATTACCACGCCATGTACAGAGTGCAAAGTGGTATCAGTATGTTACGATCTTCAAAAAAATTTAGCGGTTACTTTTCCTCTAATTTTTGGCACAAGCAGTCTTTCCTCTAATATTTTGGCACCGACATTCAATATTTTGTTTTGCCCCAATGTTTCGGATTTTGGGGAAAATCATGAATTTTTGCAGGGGGGAAAAAAATGATGAAAAATTAAGTTTTACGGTAATTGATATATTTATTTATTTCAGAAGGGAAAAAAAACCAGTGGAAAAGATTGATCAGGAGAGTTGCACAAGGGAAGCAACTGTGCTTTTGACAACCCTTATGAACTATGCAAGTATAATGATTTCAACTAGAAACAATTTAGGAAAGAAAATAACACTGATTATAATACTATATCGCTAACAATAATAATTGGTAAATTAATACAACCCAAGGAAGGAAGTAAGAGCCTGCTACTCACAATTTGTACGTGTCGGATCGGATGTAGTCAAAGACATGTGAGATGCCCACTTGGAACTGGTCGGCAATAGGTGTGACCCATGGGTTGTTCTCCGCCTTGAACACTTGCTTTGTTCCCATAAGGTCAACATTACCTGAGCAAGAAAAGATGCATCACTAGGTCAGTTTCAAACAGAAATTTACACTAAAAGTGGCTTGAAGATGCTGATGATTGCTACTACAGCAATACCTATTTCGCATGTCCATCTTTACACTAGATCACCTGTCATTAAAGACTATCATTTAGGTGGCTGTCACCACCGAAATGATAGTCTTTAATGTCAGGTGACACTTTTTGCCTTAAAGACCTTTCAGACAGCACCAGTTTTTAATGCCATGTTTTCTTTGCTGGTAGCTCAAAACAGGTTCTACAGTAAATAAATGATTTTTTTTTTTAAATTGTAGCTCTTTCAACACATTCACAATTACTACTGAAGGATCAGCCATGATAGTTCAAGGGTAGTGCTTGATTAGCATGGCACCTTCCCAAGCGCTATACTAATCTGGCATTATCTTTGAAATTTAAACTACCGGTATCATTGGCAACCCATCACTCCTTCTCATCTCTGTCTGTTGTGTCAAAACAATGAATGTGTCTTTAAAAAAAAAAAAAGTGTACCTAGTTCAGGGGGAAGCACAGTGAGTCGGTTGCCCTGTATGTGCAATTCTCGCAGTCGCTGCAGCTCGCCAATCTCCTTGGGCAAGGCCACCAGGTCATTTTCTCTCAGGGACAGCTACAAGATTAAAAATAAAGAATAAACAGCATGACAGAAAATGATCATATGAATAGATCATTTCTGGAAATCAGAATTTGGGTAAGATTCCATGAGTTTTGACGAAAAAGTGGATTAAAAGCTTGGACAAACATGCAATATCACATCTTTGTCCGGGCGTTTAAATTAATCCACTTTTTTTAAAATCAAAATTTGACCAATTGAATTCTGATTTTCGGAAATCTTCTGTTTATATTTAAAGGAATAATAAAGTAAAAGTGATGACAATGGAAATAAAAATGAGAGACCACTAAGAAGTAAGACACATTACCCGATGCATGCTGTCAAGGTAAAAATTGTGTACTGGTCTGTAATTCTGAACCAAACAAGTCTTGATGCTATGGTCAAAAATCACAGAACAGCATGCAAATGATGATGATGTCAGATGACCGTGAACAAAATTAATAACAATGCAGTCTGCATCACAGCTGCTGAGCAATCACAATACAATATAGCATAGAAGTGGAGTGTTTGTATACTGTCATAATTCTAGACATACCTGGCGACTCCCATTCTCAAACTGTTTGAATCATAGTCACTGACAGCTTTGCTCTCAGTGACTATGATTCAAACAGTTTGAGAATGGGAGTTGCCCAGTCTTTCTAAAAATGATAGTATACAAACACTCCACTTCTATGTTTTACAGAACCTTTTACAGCATGAATCCAGTCACCAAAAAAAAACACAAATGGACGACAGTTTCATTTTAGCTTGTTTGTTGGCTGTGCCAGTCTGAGCCGCTAATCGCTGATTCTGTCGAGTTTTGCTGCTTTGTAATGCAAACAATGTAAATGTTGGGTGTCTACAGCATTGACGATGAATCATAAAGGTCTGTCTGTTTCACTTTCAGATGTTTTTATCACTTTCATGAGGAGCGTGATGTCATTGATTCTAGTGTAGAGTAAGCCGTGGTTGTTTTGCCACCTATATGAGTACTACTACTATGGGTCCCAGAAAGCACAGCATGGTAAGACTAGGCATATGATGTGGGGTTAGTTGCTATGTAAAAGTGGTCCTGAAGGTTCTATAGAATCATGGTGATGCTGTACTTGGTGTAAGTCAAAACATGTAGTTCACAGCACAAAATATTAATTTTTCTTTAAAATGTATTTTTTCGAAAAATACTTACCGATGACATTACTAATTGGAACCTTCGCTTAACTCATAATTTCAGCCAAAAAACTGTGTGCCCCTCATACTAGGGGAGGGAACCACTGGGGAGCCATAGCCCGGAAACCCCGAGTGGTCTCCCGTACTACCTTATCTGGCGGCGCACTCACCCTTCCCGCCAGTGACTGAGCCTAGCACCACTGCGGCAAGCGGGGTAGGAGGGAGGTGCCTCTGAGTAATGTCATTGGTAAGTTTTTTTATTTTTCAAAAAAATAAAAAATACATTTTAAAGAAAAATTAATTTATTTTCTCAAAATCATTACCGATGACATACTAATTGGAATTACGAAAAGGAGGAGGGTGCTGCTAGTTTGGAACCCCTCCCAAAACGAGCGAAGCGAGCCGACTATCGAGGCCCCTCCCATTGCGCCCACTCCCGTTAATTTTAGCTAGGCGAACCTAAGGCGCCTGCGGCGCCTGGAGGGAGTGCTGCGCTGCCAAGATGTCCCCCACAAGGTCAAGATTAGTTTGCTGGCCGGATAAGTCTCTTAGGTAAAAGCGGGCGAAGGTAGACTCAGCCCGCCAACCCACAGCCACCACAATGTCTCTTACTGCACAGTTTTTGTCAAAAGCGATACTCGCTGCCACTGCTTGGACTTCATAAGCCCGGATGCGCATCGTTTTCGCTTGTTCTGGGGCGAGCTCTTTATACGCCTCATGGATAACCCAACGTATCCAGGATGAGATAGTTTGTGCCGAAATGTCTCGTCTGCCCGGAGCCAAGGGCAGGAAAAGGCGTGAGCGCCCTTGTCTTAGTGGCTTAGTTCTGCGCAGATACACTTTAAGAGCCCTAACAGGGTCCTGAAGTCGTGAGTCCCGTGTCTGATCCCTTGTCCTGAGCGGTCAAACTGTTACGACTTGTGGGGCGACAGTAGGAACTCGGTTCTTAGCCCAAAAAGGCAGGGTCCGTCAGCAGCTGAACCGACCCATCAGTCCTACGTTGGAGACAGGCGGGACGTACCGAAAAGGCGTGTATTTCACTAACTCGTGAGGCTGTGGCAAGCGCAAGTAGGAAACAGGTCTTCCTAGTAAGATCTGCCAACCTTGCTAACCGTAGTGGCTCGAATCTCTTAGAGTTCAGCCAGGTGAAGACAAGTTCCATCGTGCAACTAAGGAGCGTGATGCCGGGCATTGCAGATCAAAATGGGACATCAGATCTGCCAAGTCTTTCGAGGGTTGCCCGGATAAACCTCGTATCTCCATTTCAGCTAACTTTACAGGAGAGCCTTTTGAAATTTGACATCTAAAATTAAATATTTTCTTTTTCTTATTGCCAAAACATTTAGTTTCTACCAAAACTTTGTTCTCTTCTCTGCATCTTCATGTAAATTTTTTAACTGCAACTGCACAAGCATTAATTTTATAAATAATTTGATGCTTTATGACATTATGTAGCAAATACGGGATTTATATAGTACTAGAAACTGTAAACTCTAAATGAAGTGTCCGTATAAACCTCGTAAATGCATTTCCTCTGTTTATACAGGCCAAATACATGGCATGTCATCACAGAACAGGGCTGCCTTTCAGTCGTAACTCGAGACGCTAGCAGGAATGGTTAGCAGGTGGCCAGCTCTAGTTCCTAAATAAAACTCGTAACTAGAACTACGGTTTCGTCGCGGCGGCACTTTTAGGAATAAAGAGCCAGCGGAAAGCAATTATATAGATATGCGGTCTTAAGACAGGCCTGTGCATGCCTAGAATTTCCAACAACACCTAATGAAAGCCAGTACAACCAGTAAAGTCTTTTTTAAAAGTCACAAAAAGTGACTGAATCACCTCTTGGTAGAGTCTGAAAGTCGCATTTGAAAACTGCTTGATTTATTTTCAACTCTGCCAATGAAGTTCTGGCGTAAAAGCTCTTCCTCTACTTCGTATTCCAATAATAACTTAATCATAGAGTGGTCTCTTTGCAATGCTGAGTGTTTCGTTATGAATTAATGATAATGACACACACGAAATGATGGTGTGGAAAGGAAACAAAGAGAGAGGCGGAGAAAAAAGACACGACAGAATGGTTGCCGAATATTACAGTCCTTAACCTTTTGCCACCGTAGTCTGCCAACTTGATTTTTCCCTGCTACCGTAGTAATTTTGACAAATTTCATTGGCCTTGTCTGTTGTAAAAATCTTATCATACCCCAACATATTTGGTATCAGTGGAAAAAGCAATGCAAGGTGAACTCGTAGACACTATGCTGAAGAAAATATTTTGTAATGTTAAGATTTTACAGGTATATAAAGAAGATGGGGTAAGAAGCCAAAAATCAAAAACAGTTTCACACTGGGTTCCACTGAAACTGAACATGCTGTTAGTGTATTAGTTAGCCAGAGTGTGAAAATTACACTCACCTAGCATTCCAGAGACATATTCTAGTGTGTCACCAGTAAATAATCCAGAAAGAAAGGCACAACAGAAAAGTTTCTTCACACATAAAAGTTTTTACACCAAAATCCGCCATTTTTTTTTTTTGCACATGGGGACGTTTTGTATTAGAGCTTCTAATTCGTTGGTTTCAGCCCATACAAACAAGAAAAGTCACTCTACAAGTAAAGAAATGAGTGCTTGACATATTATAGTAGATTGCTTCCCTTAGACCATACTGCCGGTATTGGCAATAGGGAAACTAGGCCAGCGCACATATGTGTGCGTCCCGTCGGCAACGGAGCTTTGCTTGGGGCACACATATGTGTGTTCCGTCGTCAAAAGGTTAAGTATGGGTTGTTGTGACTCATAAGTGAAAAGTTAAGTTTTTTTAATTCAACGCTCCTACAAAAAAGAGGAAAACTCACTTGGTCATCACCATGACCGAAAGCCAGTGCCGCAATCCAATTTGTCTTCGTGTATCCAGCATGTCGGTATCCAAGTCGCACATGTCAATGTATTCAAGTTACACATCAATGTATCACTAAGTCACAAAATGGCTTTTGTTTTCTAGTAGCAAACACGAAACATTTCACACTGAAAATCACTTTTCGGTACTCGGTCAACAAAGTCGGTGGGATCCATATGGATCTCACCTGGACCGAATATGGGGACAGGTTGGGATCAACGCGCTCCATGTGGGGTCTCACCAAGGTCTGACCTGGACCCACGTGGGACTCAAATACTATGCTAACAGGGTATCCCTTGCCTATATCAAGTGCGTAATTTGATATTTGATTTTCGATTGCTGCATTTCCTGATTTAAAAAAAAAAAATACTACGTGCATTTTCCAGTAAGAGACACTGATATTTCAGCACACCAGTTTCACTGAGTCATCCATGAGATGTTGATTATTGTTCAGGAGCTGCTGTTGTATCAGAACAGCCTGACGTCAACAAAGTGGCAAAACTATGTGCGCTTTGCAGGGGTTCTGATAATCATTTTTTTCAAGGATAACGCAGGGTTGGTTCCTTAGAGTCTCTGCCAAAAAAGAGTATGATCGCAGTTCACATCTTCCAGAAGTGTTGATTGTCCTGGCCTTGTGTTCACTCTGAGTCAGTGTCCACTTCATCGACGTCAGGCTGTGGGAGCTGATCTACTGTAGCTGAAGAGGCCGGAAGGCTCCTGTAGAACGCATGGTGCTCCTCAGGGATGATCCCAGACGAGCACAAGGACAAGAGGCCAGATTTCTTGGCCTGGGAGATGGGAAGTTTGTGGCTGTACAGGTGTGGTATAGTTTTGATAGGGGCAGCACGGCCTCTCTTCCTTCCTCCAGCAACCTTGATGGTCTGGTATTCGACCTGATCAAAGGAAGTCTTGAAAAATATCTCCTCTTCTTTGCCTTTCTCAAAGCGAAATGCTTTTATTTGAAGCCAGTTCACTTTTTGTCCAGTGATGTCTGTCTTGGTGTTGCATAGTGTTGAGGCAGCTAGTGTTTTGAAGTCAAGGATGTCTGTGTATTTGATTGGGACAACCAAATCTGGTCATGTCCTTCTGGCCATTCTTAGGATGATGTCCCAGCCGCTGGGCGTATAGATGGGTGTGCTTTTCTTTGCAAATGTAATGGCTGCATGCATGGAGTCGCATTCCATCTGCGTATGCCCACTTTCCAGGTATTTGTGGGTTATGATCTTTTTGTTTTCGATGTTTTGTTATGCATAGGATAAACCGGCTGCCAGGTATTGATTCGGATTTTGGCCTGAACAGCAGTCTGAATAGATTGTAACCTCCTCAATGCTGTCTGGGAGTGAGCTGAGGTAAAAATAGAGGCAGGTTTGCGATCTCACACGCTTCCCTTTTACATTCCGACTCATCCCATGTGTAGCATTTGGCTTCCCCGTCAGCTAGTGAATAGATGGTAAAGTTATACACGGAGAGTTTCCTTTTATAGTATAACTGGCTGACGAGGCCACAAGGAGCTTGCAGGACCGCCTGGAGATCCACAGTGACATGCTTTCGGCGATCTTCTTTGGCTTCTGCCTTGTCATTTTCTTTCTCAAGGCGTGCCCGCTTCTTTCTCTCCTGGTGTTTTTCAAATGCCTTGTCATCTTCCGTGACCAGCTCTTTCGTCTTCCTCATGGCAAAAGCAGCACACAGCGGTCCTTTTTGGGGGCATGAAAAGTTATGTTCAGTGTTAAAAACCTGTCTGTATTTCTTTGTTGACACTGGTTGACGGCCCTCCTCTTTGCACTGCTGTACGTACAGGTCGTGCATCATTTTCACCGTCAATCCGGGCTGTAGGTACTTGCGTTGAGAGTCTTTCCTAGTATAATGTGACTCTACAGAGGGGAAGGAATCGATGTGTTTTCTTACCCCTTCAATAGCTTCTTCACTGGCCTTGTTGTATGACTTGCCACTTCCTCGGCGTTCCTTGCCAGTGAAAGCTCCGTTCGTGCTATTCTTTAAAGCATGGTCAACATAGGCTTCACCAAGTGCCAGTGTCGCCAAAAAGAACATATTGCAGACATGTCGCTCTTGGCCATCAACAATAAAAAAGAAGGTGCGGCATCTCTGGCGTTTCTTGGGCACTGGCTTATTGTCTGCACCCAAAATACGGACAGTCTCTCTTTCTCTAACATGAGCACAAACAAAGTCTTTTTGGCGTTCATAAGTGTCTAAGGCATAAAATGTCTGAAAGAAGTCTTGCCGATACTCCTCTGAGATACGATTATTGCAGTCGTATCTGCGCTTGCTACAGTCAGTCTGCTGGACACGTTTGGGAGGAACAGTCTTGCCAGCCTGAGATATATACTCTTTCCCTTGCAAATGCAATGATTTTCTTACGTTTTGTTTCCATGCTTCTGGCTTTGATTTTTCTTCCTGGAAAGATTTTTCTTAGGAGGCGTTTGGAAGGATCCTGGGTGTGATATTTATTTTATTATTTGACTGCTGTTTTGTTGGGGTGATGTTCACACTGTCGTCCATGGTAGGAAAACTCAGCCCTTCCCCCAAGCTTTCCCCGTCAGTCGGATTGTGGTCTTCATTTGGCGTCGACTGGTGAGTGGGTTGGAAGTCCTCAGCCTCACCATCAGAGTCAGAGTGAATACAGACGTCATCCTGAGGCCCTGGCATTTGCTTTCTGGCTGGTCTGTGGCAAGTGTCGTAGTGAGACGGCTCGTGGACAATAAAGGCCAGTGTGATAGGTTCCGCCTGTTGACAAGCTATAGCAGTGGTGCTACCGCTGGACGGCATGAAGTCTAAGACAGATTTGAACACGTCGCTTGTGTAGATATGGACAACTCTCTCGGACCAGTCAGCCAACACCCGTGGCAGAAGATCTGCGGCATCATTGCTCCACTTCCCAGGCTGTCGCAGTTCACTGACATTTGAGAGGAACCTCATGAATATGTCATTTTCATCTTCTCTGTCTACTGGAGCAATGAAGGGAACATAAGTTCCATAATTGTCCTCAAGGTGTTCACACAGACAGTGTCGCAGTTCCTCCCCTGATATCTCATCTAAATGGAAGGCGGAGGCTTCGAAGAAATAGTTTTCATCAGGATATATTTCTGTTCGAATTAATCCATTGGCTGATAAGAGGTTGTCCAGGCAGGCTTGGTGTACTGCGACATTTTTCTCTCTTTTTTTTGGTGCTAAACTTGCACCTTGCGTCCTCATCATATCACTCTGTCGTTTGGTCTTTCGACATCGTTTTCTGCTGGTCCGTTGGGCTTCTTCGGCCGAGAAGCTGCTGTCGACGGTGTCAGATTCATGTCGTGATGTCTCGGATTCTTCTGATGGCAGAAATGTTGGGTCTGCAGGATCATCGGCAGCATCAGGCACTTGCTTCGAAATGAGGGGCTCGTCATCTGATGTGCTGAAGTCTGAATGTGAAGCCAGTTTCTTAATCAAGGGTTCAACATCAGACGTATTGAAAGCGGTTTCTTGTTCACAAATCAGAGGTTCATCATCAGACTCATTAAATGCATCCATCACGCTGCTCAGCTGCTCGTTGTCGGTTGAGCTGAAGAAATCCGCTGATCTCTCAGCTGCTGCGACAAAAGATGTTGCCAGATTGAGATACACCCTGTCTTCAGCACTGTTTGGGTCCATGATGTTCACATCCGGTACTGATCTACAAGAGAAATGATATTGATTCCGATCAGATACTGTTACATTATAAAAATTAAGATACATTTAAATGGTTTTGTTTAAAGAAACTGCCATCCGTTATATTCATTGTTACAACAGATAGTATTGTTTTCCAGTCAGGCTTAAACTATCATTATCCACAACAAGGAAATGACCCGACAATTTGAACAAGCTACCAGGGTGGGGTTCGAACCCATTACCCTCTCACCCTCCTGTACTCAGCCGCGGCGCTCATGACTGAGCTGACGAGGCTCCTCATGTAACAGATACTAATATCAATTTCTCAAACGCATATTTTTTTAGAAAGCTTATAAACTAATCACGTGTATCTATGTGTGTGTGTGTGTGTGTCACAGAGAGAGAGAGACAGAGAGACAGAGACTGCTAAATAATTTTCACAAAAATTAATGGTTGCTTACCTTCCAGAAGAAGATCTGCTGAATCTTGGCGAGTACAAAGGGTAAAAGGTGTAGCCAACGCAAGCCGATCTTTCAGGAGGGAGAAAAGTCAATGAAATGGGCAGTTTTAATTATGTGCTTGTGTTATACATGGGATATTTCTAGAATTCCTGGTGGGAAAAGTTCCGCAGTGATAAGTAAGGGACCACAGCTGCACTGAAGTCCCGTTAGGAGTGACGTGTTGACAAGTGTCATCTCCTACACAGTCCAGATTCTCATTAGTTTTTTTTACCCTGGTATTTGTTCCGGATGTGTCTGTTAACATGTTTAGGGTGCCTGCATACCTAGCAGATAATCACAGAACCTAAATAATGTTATTTTCTATTCAACAAAAAAAGCTGCATATTGAATGAAAAACTGAGATCACACACACACACAGCATGAGAGAGAGAGGGGGGTTAAGGGTTGGAGAGCTGGGAGATGTGCAAGTACAGACGGATTTCTTAATTTCAGTCTAATTCAAAAAGTTTCCCCCTCTCCTACAAGTTTCAAGATACTTTCTTGTAACTGTGATTGAGACCAAGAAATGGTGATTTTCATTCTACATAAAACTCGTAGACTGTTGTACTGTGATTAAACGCGCAGACAGCAGCAGTCGGACCCTTTCCTATGCCGATGTAAACAAAGCAACAGCATTTGAGCAATTATGGCTTTCATACAGGCACTGCTGCTGAGTGCAGTGATAAACCGCCGGGCCCGCGTAAAGCCAGCTGTGATGTTCATACAGCCAACTTTTCAGGGAATCTGCCACCGTTGACCACCGTATCTCTAATTACGGTTGTTATACGGGCACCACTTTGTTTGAAGTTTTATACTTGGTTTAATTATTCATTAATAACTAATTAATTTTAATCATTATTCTATGTCTGCTTTCACAAACACAATCTTGAAGTGAAACTGAGTTGAATGACGTAAAAAAGTCATTTTCGGAAAAAAGTGAGATACGAGGTTTATCCGGGCAACCCTCGCTTTGCAAGCTCCCAGATCGGGTCGTCCCAAGTGTCTATATGTGTCTGCCACCATTGCCAGGTAACCGCGTATGGTGATGGGTGCCAACTTCTGTCTGACGAAAACCCACAGGAAGTACTTGGCCAACTGGGGAGTAGTTAGATCCGTGGGGGAAAGTCGCTCCGTGGCGCACCTGGACTGGAGCACGCGCCACTTCCCTTCGTAGACATTACGAGTTGAGACCCTTCTGGCTGTAGAGATAGCCTCCACTGCAGGACCCGAAAAGCCTCTAGCTGAGAGGGCTTGCCGGACAATCTCGACGCGTGGGCACGGGTGGAATAGATGCTGCTTTGATTGTTTGAGCATTGTACTCGGAGTGGAAAGTATCAATGGCGGATCCGTCGACAGAGCCAGGAGATCGGTGGTCCAGCTCTTGGCCCAGTTGAAAGGGGCCACTAGTATCATAATCGTGTTGCTGTCCCTGAGTTTCTGAATGATCTTCGGAATTAGCACTGTGGGAGGAAACGCGTACGCCTGGAGACCTTCCCAAGAAATGGATAGCGCGTCCACGGCCCAGGCTAGTGGATCCAGAATGGGGGAGACGAACAGGGGAAGCTTGTTGTTCCATCTCGTGGCAAAAAGATCGAACATCGGTGTCTCCCAACGCGCGCAGAGTAGCTGGAAGATATCTGGCCGAAGAGACCACTCCATGTGAAGCATCTGACCCTGCTGAGAGAGAGCATCCGCCAGAACGTTTAGGTGTCCCGGAATGTGTTGCGCCCGAAGGGTAATGCCCCGGTCCCTGCACCACAGGAAGACTTGATATACAAGTATGCAGAGGGAGGGTGCGCGCGTACCCCCTTGGTTCTGGATGTATGCGACGACTGTCGAGTTGTCGGAGAGCACGAGCACCTCATATTGCATTAGTCGATCTTCCCAAACGATGAGTGCAAGCCACACCGCTTTCATCTCCAGCCAATTAATATGTCTGCCTGCCTCTATTCTGTCCAACGGCCCGAGGTCGTGGTAAACTATGGTAACAGGTGGGCTCCCCAACCTGAGTTGCTCGCATCTGTGCAGATAGAGAGGTGAGGCAGCGGGGAGAAGAGGGGAATACCTGACGCTAGCCAAGTACTGTCCGTCCAACACCTCAGATGAGACTGTACTAACTCCGTTGTCGGGACCAAGGTCTCCAGATCGCCCGAGAAGGGGCGCCAAAGTAGGAGTAGTTGAAGCTGAATCGGTCGCGCATACAGTCTGCCTAGAGTAAGGAGATCCGCTGCTGTGCTTAGCAGGCCTAACAGACGAAGCCAGAATCTGGCCGGTAGGGCTTCCGCGCGTATCGCTCCAAGCGCCGCTTCCATTACAGTCTGAATCCGTCCCTGCTGGTAGTCTTACTCGATTTAGATCGGTTAAAAACTCCATGCCCAGGTGGACAAAAACGGCAAGACGGTACCAATTTGGACTTGCCTCCGTTGACTAGGAGTCCCAGATGACGGAGTAATGCGAGCAGGCCATCTCTGTCGGTCTCCAAAATGCACGCTACCTGGTTCTGTAACAGCAAGCCGTCCTGTCTGTCGGAACCTTGCCATCACTCCGTCCACAATTCTGGTAAAAACCCAAGGGTTGAGGTTCAGTCTGAAGGTAGGGCCCGAAAATGGTAAACAATCCCTTGAAAGGCAAAGCGTAGGAAATGTCATGAGGCTGGATTGATGGGAACGTGCAGATACGCATCCGCGAGGTCGAGGCTTACTGCAAAGTCCCGATGACGTATCGCTGCTCGCAGCGCTCTGGCTGTCTCCATCTTGAAGTGTGGTGGCACAATAAATTTGTTTAGAGCCGAAAGATCGATGATCGGCCTCCATTTCCCCCCTGGTTTCGGTACGAGGAAGAGACGACTGTAGAATGTGGGGGAGTCGCAACGCAGAACCACCTCCGTGGCCTCCTTCTGTAAAAGTGCCTCCACTTCGCTCTGTAACGTTGTCGCCCTGTCTCGTTCTAAAGGTACTCACATCCAAAGGGGGTAGTGTCTCAGTAGGGGAGGTGACTGGAAGGAGACCCTCACGCCCTCCGTCACTGTCGAGATGATCCAAGGGTCATCCGAAAACAGCTGTTTCCATGCTCCGCTGTGAAGAGCTAACCTTCCACCGACCGGAGACCCAGCAGGGAGGATCGGGGACAGGTCAGCGAGCCCGGCCGCGGCCCCTTGCCGAGAGCCTCTGGACCAGGGAGTGGAGGGTGTGGGGAAGGCACGCGAACGTGCCGGAAGGGAGAAGGCTCCGCCGCTGCCTCGGGACTGTCGGGAAGAGGTGGGTCTGAAGAACCGCAGGGCACGACCCACGGCTCTGCGGGCTGACTGAAAGCGTGCTGAGACTACTCTAGCTGGGGCTGGCCACAGATCCTTGTTGGACTCCCATACCTCCTGCCACGTCGGTCCGAACAGCAGGTTGCCGCCCAAGGGTGCCTGTCGCAGTTGCGCCTTCAACGAAGCTGGAAGTGTAGTACATCGTTTCAGAAGTTTGTCCCGTCATAGCAGATCGCAATTCAAAGCCGCCGCCATGGCGTTGACTGAAACATGGAAGGCCGCTCTATTCACCGCAATCAGTACCGCGTGGATCTCCCATAAGAGAGCTGAAGCCCCAAGATCCCAGGTGTTCTCCATCCTCCTGACCACCGACTGTGTCGCCATCTCCAGGAAACCGGTGCATGAACCAGTATGGCCGTCTTGTCCAGTCCTCCCGACAGGGAAAGCTGTGTTAGTCCTGCTTGGATGAAGGCCTCTTTGTCCACCATAGGAAGAGTACAGCTGAATGCCTGAGAGTGTCCCGCATACCAGTCTTGACGGAAATCCACGTCGATTCCCACCGGCCAACGCCTGTCGGAGAAGAATCCCTGCTCTCCAACTCCGTCCGTGCGAAGATGTGCTGAGAACGCCTCCGAGAGGTCCCTGAAACCTGCCGGTTGAGGTAGAATCTTGATGCGCTTGGCCTGTCGAGGTGTGTCGACCATCGCCACCGCCTTCCTCTTCACAGGTGGAGAAGGTGGACAGTGTTCCAGTGGAAGAAACGCAGCAATGAGGCGAGCCGCTTCATGCAAATCCCCACGAGTAGAAGACCTCGAAGTTGCGTCCACAGCGATGCCGGAGATAGGAGAACGCTGTCCCAGTGAAGTTGGTGCGTCTTCATCGTCGATTCCCAGCATTGACACCGAATCCTCCGGATGAAGACTAAGTGCCTCCTCGTCCACCGCCGCGCGGCGAAAAATAGAAGCAGTAGTGGAAGGTCCAAGTGTCGACCGGAACGAAGTCTCTACCGGGCGTCTGTAATCCTGGCCTGTAGAAGGTCGATGAGGACTGCTCCGATCCTGCCGAGAAGTCGTCTCCATCCACCGGTTGTCCCGAGAGAGTTCACCCCACTGTCAACAAACCTGTTCCTCCTGAGGCGCGCGATGGCTATCCAACCATCCGCGGATCTGCTGCGCCTGGCTGGAAACTGTGCATCACGTTG
Organism: Semisulcospira habei; assembly: GCA_036245525.1. Classification (NCBI taxonomy): domain Eukaryota; kingdom Metazoa; phylum Mollusca; class Gastropoda; family Semisulcospiridae; genus Semisulcospira; species Semisulcospira habei. The sequence continues at coordinate 286,870,754 of BTPG01000001.1, forward strand.
TCGCGACAATGTCCGATGGCGCGAGACGTAAGAACTGGACTTCTGATTCGATGAAGAAGGTCGAGAAGGCGAGACCGTCCACTCGAATGCGGTCTCTTCCCGCGTCGAAGATCTAACTCTTTGGTATTTTTGTGTTTCGGGGGTCCGCCGTCTATTCATATTTTCTCTCTCTTTACTCTCTCTATGACGGCTGATAGAACTGACCACACTGGTCCGTCCCTGAAGGAGGTTAACATTGCCAGTGGCGCCACTCTCTATCTCTGGACCCCGAAATTTCTCTTTCTCTTACCTTACCCTGAGACCTATCAACATTGCGCTTTGACATCCTGTCCCCCTCGGAGTGAGTCCCCAAAGGTGTGACCCTGTCCAGGCGCAGGTCCGGCCTACGGCAGAAGGGCGCTCTCCAGTCCGAGGGAGGGGGGGTCTTCCGCTTCTGCTGCCTGAGTTTTCTTGTTAGACCCAACATATTCTCTGCAGGGGGACCGAGCTCTCAAAGACCTCACTAAATCATAGGGTGGTGAACCCCTGCCTGGCCTGTCTCCCCCTGTGTGGATTGAAGGGTATAATAGAGCTCTTGGTGCTGTGTGGGATGGCAAATCCCTACGGCTGCTACTAGGCTCAATCGTCCGTGTAGGACGAGGCAGCACTGCACGAGGCACCGGTGGGGGCAGCACGACCCGTTTTTGCACTGACACACAAACGATGTCTGAAATTGCATTTCTATGTTTCACATTCAAAGGTAAGGCAGCGCCTTGCACGCCGGCCTTTCTCTCCTGTAAAAGGCCCAAAGTTGTGACCAATGGTCTTCCTTCCAAGCAGTGCATAGAGCGTACGGTCGACTGGACGAACAGCCTGAACAGGAAAGACAAACATCATGCACAACACTAGGCTATTGAAATTCGCCACACAGGGTGCAAGTACTCACTTGAGCACTGTAACATAAGACAGACATAGGCCTGAAGGAGGGTCCGAGTTCCTGACTGGTCGCGTACATACAAATTCGAAAATTGTGAAATTCGGGAAATGCCGTCAGCCGGTCAAAACGCCAGCAGAGGCAGTAACCGAAGCTTTACAGAATCATACAACCCACACAAGTACAGAATAATCCTCCTTTTTTCTCTTATAATCTTTTTACTCCTTAAGGACCAAGAATCACACAAGTCGAGATCCCTAGAGTTCACACAGTGTAAGGTCGGAGCACGAGGTGCACACGGCCATTCCTAACTGAGCTAGCGAAGTCACTGGCGGGAAGGGTGAGTGCGCCGCCAGATAAGGTAGTACGGGAGACCAATCAGGGTTTCCGGGCTATGGCTCCCCAGTGGTTCCCTCCCCTAGTATGAGGGGCACACAGTAAGTTTTTTGGCTAAAATTATGAGTTAAGTGAAGGTTCCAATTAGTAATGTCATCGGTAATGATTTTGAGAAAATAAACAAGAACTTAGACTAGAGCAGATACAACGTAGAGGAGATACATGTTTGATCAACTCACAATCTGCAAACCCTTCAAGCGTCCAATTTCAGGTGGTAGGTATTCAAAGTCATTGTCCCCAAGGTACAGAGCCCTCAGAGTGTCTGAAAGCAAAACAAAATGATAAAGTATAATGATGCATCCAAACAAAGTGTCTGAAAGTGTAAAGATGTATCCAGCCAAACCCATTTAGCTCATTTGAGACATGCCGCCTCCAGATTTGCGGCTCATACCACATATCTGGAGGTGGCACATCTCAAATGAGTTAATCCTGAGGACACATTTCTCAAATTTTGGAGGAGTCAAATAATGACTATGTAACAATTGCAGGAGATGGATCAACCATAATTCAAGAGCTATTCTTTCACTATCCTTGAATTATCATCGTCAATCAATCTCCCGCCAAAGTGTGTCAGGACTAACTAAATGGGTTAACGGCATCCCAGTGTGCAAAAGGTCACCAGGCCAAAGTTGTCCACCATAGGCCTGCATACAGCTGTGCACAGACCAATGGCTGGCGACATTGCCCCGATGACCTTTTGTAGACGGGTGGGGAACACGCTTTAAATCTAAAACAGCCGACTTGGACTTAGCGTTGCGCAGACAATTAAAATACATAATGTGAATCACTTAGATGCAGGGAGTTTTTTTTTTTAAAGATGATAATTTTAGAAAGTAAAAAAAAACATTGCAGGTTTTCTCTACAGACAATCACCTAGACAAAAGAAGTTTGCAGGCAGACTGTGTTCATTCAAGTTGTTATACGTGCAGTCCAGAACTTCCAGCTGTGGGCAAGCACCAAATCCTCTGGGTAAGCTGTTCAGCTTGTTCATCCTGAAAATGTGCAATATGACATTATAATCTCATCACTGCCAGGACGAACAGAACACCACCCAACAGCAAGTAGCATTTAGCCTCATGAGCTGCCAGAAATACTGAGGCTCAAAAGGTTCAGTCACTGGCTGGCACAAGTTTATGTCTATATTTCTTGACCCCAATGGTGCTATGCATGGCAGACTTGAGATGGAAGTACAGATATATTTCGTGGCCATCAGCTTATTCTGTACAATATGATTTCAATGAACAACAAGATGGGATGAACAAGCCCACAAAGTCTCTTCTATCAGTATATGATCTTGCATGCATTTCCCCACTTTTTCACAGAAAATGCTCACAGATATATCACTGATAATGAAAAGTAGAGGTGGTCTTCCTAAATCAAACTGTCAGAGAGAGAGAAAGAGAGAGCTTTGTGTCAATTTATGTATAACAATGACATGCCTGGTGTTTTGCGTCAGTTCAGCAACAGTGTACCAGTATAACACTGACGTATCTAGTGCTTTTACACTGTCACAAGTTGAGAATTCTTCATTTCAACATTTTTTTCTGTGATGAATTTTTTTGTACAAAAAAGTTGAAGAGGTACAAAGCAGGTTAATGAACTCATCCAATGTCTTTCTCCAAGATAGCTAATAAAAAGTAATATATAATCCAAAATTTCAACTGAATATAACACAAACTACGGACTCAAATGCGGGTCAGCCGACTTTCTATAAATGGCAATTTTCTCTTTAATGAGCAATCCAATCTTAAAATGCTCAGAGGCACTCAGAAATACATCTTGAAGGAAGCAATTTCCTCAAGATTCAGACCTGTACATACACAAACACCAGAGATACTCATGTCTATATATATATATATATATACATACACACACAAACACATGGCACTTCCTGCCAAATGCACGTTCAAAAGCACGGTTTGCGTAGCTAGACCTGATGTAATTTGTACCATGTTACTTCACTGTCAGAGTCTTTGGCATGCCCACATCTATGGTGTCATTTGCATGCTACTGAACGTGCTCCGACCAGCTCCATCCTAAGAAGCCTCTTCTATAAACAGAACTTATTAGAAGAGACTCAAAAACAGGTATGGTATTTTGAAAATTGTTCTTACCCAACATTTAATATTCTAAGGCGTGGCATTGAACTGAGAGTGGTAGGCAGTTCCTGCAATCAAAAAGGAACACACAAAAATAAATATGTATGTCAAATTCAACATTTTCACAGAAATTCTGTACTACTAGTAGTAGTACTACAAGGAACATAATGTCTATTGTCACTGTGCATACTGGTACTGTTTACTTTAAAAACAGGGCTAGTCACCACATGCACACACGCAATGAGATCAATCGCTTATCTGGGGCAACTATACTCTCGCTATGGATGTGTCTATTGCAATGTAAAAAGGCCCACTCTTTTACTTCAAAATGAAATGTCATCTTAACTTTGCCAGCTGCATTATAAGGATGATCATGAAGCTATGTGTTGGTATAGCTCTTAAGACTAAGACAAGTGACTGTGTCTTTAATAATTTAACGGCTTCTCACCTCAAGTGCATTGTTGAAGCAGTTCAGTATTTCCAAGCTCAAAAAGTTGGCAATGCTAGGAGGCAAACCTGTCAAATAAAAGCAGAAAGAGTCATTAGCAATAATGAAAATAATAAATATTTTTTTTTAAATGCATTAAAACTAAAGAAAAGAAACCATTCACAAGCCAAATGTCAGCACTGTCAGGTTCTCACTGCACCATGGCCAGGAAATTGAAGGGTCACCAGCCATTATTATTATTATTACATGGTATAAATTATATCCATGGCGTATTTCTCATATTTATAATATAAGTTCTCAATGCGCAGAATGTAGCCGCAAACTGAACCCAAAAAGCACGCTCATGTGAATCACGCGCATTCACTCACACACTGTACGTAAACACAGAACATTCATGTGGTGCTGAGGGCAAGCTCAAGCGAGCTACTGACGTTGTTTTTGGAAATCGTTTGTATCTGAAATTTTATTAAATTGGCTGAAACTGATACCAAAGTGGAGGGGGAGGAAGAGCCAGAGTACCCAGAGAAAGAACCCCTGACGGTCCGCCCGAATTAATGGTGACACTAGAGGAGAAAAGTCTGACGCCGAAACCCGGAATCGAACCTCGTACCCTTAGCATTGGTGGCAGGTGCCTTAACCACTGCGCCATGGACCGCCCCATGAAGGACAGCTGCCAAAATTACCAGTGGGAACACTGAGTGATCTAGGTTCTAGCTCTCATCTTTACTAAACACACATTCTGCTTTTTAATTGCTGAGGCAATTTTGCTTAAATGTGACGTTTAAAAATAATCAGAAAATGAACGTTTGGAGGTTACTGATGACACAACATTTATTTCACAATACATCTTAGTAAGTATGTGTGTACACGATTCTGGTTTTATTTTAATCATAATATTAGTTCTGTCTGTGCTGGCATTAAAAGATGCACATATGCTTATTTTTGTTGATACTTCCTGTCATCAGAAACATCTCCCTCCATTCACCTCAGAATTTGGACATTTGAAGGGCTCCAACAGCACTATAAAATCTCACATTATCTTTTCAAACTCTGTTTTGAAAACTAAAATGACAAAACATACCATAGACATTAAATAGTCAAGTTTTTAAACAAAATAATAACTTGAGTTTGTCACTTTGGTGTTCACCTTTTGACTGGACTGAACTGCATCTTGGAGCAGGACTTCACTATCTGTACAAGTTTGCACTTAAATTAATTAACTGAATCAATAGAGAGAAAAACATGTATGGCTAATTGTAATCTAGCACTATGTTACTGACACACACAGGCTGCAAAATAATACTCACTTGCCATTTTGTTGTGACAAAGTGTCAGACGTGTTAGGTGCTTCAGTTCCACTGCAAGCAGAAACGTACAAACCATTTAAATGAATTCACGATGATAAAGTGATATATCATTTATAAAATTTAAAAAATAAATAAATAAATAAATAAATAAATAAAAGGGGTTGAACTGGAAGGAAAGGCTGCAAGGAGAGGCAGGTGCAGGAAGGTATTAGCAATATACAATTTTTTTAAAGGCGTGCCTGATATTACTTCACAAAAATCAGCTACTATCTTAATCAGCCACGACTACCCTTTCTCTTGTTAATTCGATCGAGTCACTTTATGCCAGAAAGAAAAAAGAAAAAGACCGAGTTCTGCGACTGTGATAATAAACGAGATCGAGAAACTTACTCAGGCCGGGCACTTCGAGAATGCTTACGATCCCACGGTCTCCAAGGTCCAGTTCTGGAGTATTGCACTCTTCAATGACTTTTTTCAATTTTCCAGACATGGCTCTGGCTTCTTCTACTATCAGAATTTGACGAAATATCCAGATGAATCAGAGACTAGTTCCTTCTTTGGGCAAATTTCGTCCGGAAGTGTAGCCTCTGCACAATCTTACCACGAGCATTCCTCCGCAATTAGTGCCATTCAAACAATATAACTACAATAGATTAATTCTGTAAATTAAAGTTTAATTGAAGTGATATTTATGTGGAGTATTGAATGTTCATATATCATGTGTCTATATCTATTAGTTCAAAACTCGATTGCCATTTCAATATTCATACGCATAAGGAAGCAGACGACAACTTCCTGTCGTTGAACCCGCACGTTGACTTTGACATCAAACGTACTAAAGTTTGTCTTTACATCATTTTAGCTTGTTTGCTGAAATGAAGCATTGTCATGTAATGGACGATATTTGAAGGGAAATCTCATTGTCAGAGGCATTGTATTTTTTGAAAGGGTAGTCTAGGAATGATTTAGTGTGATCTCATTCAATCTCAAAATAAATTGCTGATCATGTAATTGCTCTTATGACGGCACTTTCTGTGATTGGTTTGGTAAGCTAACAGTTATAAATCTGCTACCCTGACCTCAGAAAACAGTAATTGTTGAAAGAGTGTTGTTTTTATTGCCACACAGTAACAGATAGCCATGAACAGTGATAATGCTTTTACTAGTTCAGGCAAAAGAAAGTTCAGCATCAAGTCTTACATCTTTTCTTATGCTAGGATCATGATGCAGACATGCTCAGTAGTGCTTGATTGTATATTTACAGAATGGCCAAATTGGAAGAAGTATGCACACTACAGGCTCATGAAGACAATGCCTGGTGCGTAGCCTGGAACCCTGCAGGCACTCTGCTGGCTTCTTCTGGCACTGACAAAATTGTTCGCATATGGGCCCAAGAGGGCAACAGCTGGATCTGCAAGTCTGTCCTGACAGATGCCCATACACGCACAGTTCGCTCCTTAGCTTGGTCACCATGTGGGAACTATCTTGCCAGCGGAAGTTTTGATGCGACAGTTGCAATTTGGAGCAGGAAGGAGGGGGAGTTTGAGTGCATTGCAACTTTGGAAGGTCATGAAAATGAGGTCAAGGGTGTGTCATGGGCATGTACAGGCAATCTGCTGGCCACTTGCAGTCGAGACAAAAGTGTCTGGATTTGGGAAGGTGAGGACATGACAGGACTGTCATGAATAAACATGAGAAATTCTTCTTTCTCCCCCGTCACAGTAAAATTATCTTTCAAGAAAAACAGATTAACATTGCCATGAAATTAGTAGTAGAGTAGAAGTAATTATGATATCTTCTCCCCTTCATGTTTCTTTGAAAGATTTTGTCACTTGTGGCTTAATCTTTAAGAAGATAGAATTTTTGGCTCACCTGCAATAGCAAAAATGAGTCTATGTAATGGGCCATCCGTTGTCTGTTCGGCGTCTGTCGTCTGTGGTAAACTTTAATGTTGACATTTTCTCAGAGACTATTGAAGCCTCAGACTTCAAACTTGGCCCAAGGGTACTTTTAAGCAAAACCTTTTTAAATATGCCAATTTCAGTGACTTCTTTCAAAGGTCAAGGTCACAAGGGGTTCAGAACGGGGTCTAAAATAGCCATATTTTGAAATAAATTGTTTCTCCTAAAATACTATTCTCAACTTAAAACCCAAACTTGTTATAGAGATACCTGATGGTTTGACCTTTCTTTGCATACTGATTTGGATGACCCCAAGTTCAAGGGTCACAAGAGATCGGCAAATACATAAAAAATGCCATTTAATTTTTTTTATTTTTTTTTATAGAATTGTAGTTTTCATCAAAGTTTTCACAAACCTTGTCAGATTTGTCACAAAGGTAAGTGATGATAAAACCTTTCTATGCATACTAATTTGATGGTCCCCTCTCAAATGTCAAAGGTCCAGAAAGGGGTCAAAAAGCCATATATTGACAAAAACTGGTGGTGTTTTTTTTTTTCTTAAAATACTATTTTCAACTTCAGACCTGAATTTGGTATCGAGATACCTGATGATAAGGCCTTTCTATGCATGCTAATTTGGATGATCCCTTGGAAAGGCCAAGGGTCACAGGCTGTCAGCAAGTGTGTGAAAAATGCCAGTTTTTGATAGACTTGTAGCTTTTGCAAACTTTTCAACCGAATTTGGCATACAGATAGCTGATGATAACACCTTTCTATGCATGCTAATTTAGTTGACCCTTCACAAAGGTCAAGGGTCACAGATGGTTGACAAATGGGAGAAAAATGCATACATTTTTTTACATTTGAACACTTGCTCATTTCAGTGACCTGTTGGAAAGGTTAACCCATATCATACTGAAGCTATAAGTTTCAAATTTGTACACTGCCATAATGCAAGCTACCGAGCACGCGCCACAAAAGCCACGCCCCCCACAATTGTTGCTGGGTCCCACAAGCTTAAGGATATAGACCAATGGCTTTAGTTCAAGGGTGGTGCTAAAATAGCTTGGCGCATAGAGGCGCCAAGCTATTCTGGCACTACCCTTGAAATATTTTAGTCAAACTTATTTCACATATTGGTGTATTCCGAATGATAAGGTGACATTATATATTAATTGGTAATCCATGTGAGCCATAAGGACTTTGCCTTTCTTGTTTGAAGATTAAATTGAATTGGACTCTTGGCATCCCAGCCCATAGTTAGTTTCATCTCAATAGTTAGATCCTTTGATTTTTTCCTCACGGCACCAAGTTGTCAGCCCAGATGTGCTGGGGTCAGTTGCATGAGTGAGTTTCGTCCTGCAAGCCGTCTAAGCAAGCCGCCCTGCTATGGTGGAGCACCTTGGTTTGTGGCTGGCACAGGACTAAGCTCACTCATGCAAATGGTCCCTGGCAATTTGGTGTCTTAACCCTTATCGTCCTGATACACCCATTGCTTGAAATGAATTTGACTGATAGTTCAAGGGCAGTGCCAGAATAGCTTGGCACCTGTGGCGCCAAGCTATTCTGGCACCACCCTTGAACTAAAAACAGTTGATAATTACAGCCCTGAAAATGGCGAGTGATTTACTCAGTATGGCGAGTGATTTTTTGTTTTGGCGAGTAAAAAAAAGAAATCCACTCGCCAAATGCGAGTGTGCTCGTGCATTTTCCAATCCGTACTTCTTCAGTTCTAAATCTGAAAGTGCCCGAACGTTCAACCTTCACTTCTCGTCATACTAAGCAAGCAATATTGACCCGTTTTAGTGCGTCTATGATGCATTAAAACTCAAAATCACGTACTGAAAATGTAACTACGGGGTAGTCGGATGCACTAAAATTGAGTGCATCTGCGTCCGAGACGCATCATCCTTGCACCACCGTGCGTACCCTAACAGAGGTCGGTGCAGTCGTTCTACTTTTAGTGACAAGTTGGTTTGTTTAGCCGCTCGCTTGGTCGCGGCTGCGCTCAGAATCACCCCGACTCCGGGGTCCGTGCGAGTGTAACTGGACAGGCAAACTGTTAGTTTACGTGTGGTGTCGGCATGTTATTATAAAGTGCGCGCTACATGTTGAACGCGTTACTTGCAGTGACATCACCATTCATACTATTATGGGATACCTCATGGTGCGTTTCACTTTCGATCGTGAACGAAGTTGTAAATGACGGAGAAAAAGTAAAGGAAGCTGGAATGCTTCTGATTCTTCAATCCGGTTCCGTCTGATATTGATAATCGCTTAGAAGAAAGTTGCACTTCGACACCATCGTCTCCATAAACAAGCGACAGTACCAGAAATGATACCCCCTGGCCGTGCATAGCACCATCACTGCGACTCACAGTTTTCAGAGTTCATGGCTGCGTGTATTTCCAAGGCTAAAGCACGACGGCACACGGATGGCATGCGCAATGTGCATGGAGGCGAACTCAAAAAGCAAGTCCAGAAATTTGAACAGAAATAAGTTTGTCAGTTTGTTGGGTTGTTTTTTTTTTTATCGTGGTCGATCCGGCCATCTTCTGGTACACAGCTGTAAAATTGGAGAAATGCGTCTTTTGGGTTAAATGGGTTGAAACCAACTTTTAAGTACATTAACTCACTCACACACACACACACACACACACACACACACACACACACACACACACACACACACACACACACCATCACACACACACACACACACACACACACACAGTCTCACTCACTCACACACACACACACACACACGCACACGCACACACACACACACCATCACACACACACACACACAGAGTTTAGACAAGTCAGACTTTGGTTGTCAATCTGCATTCAGCAGAAAACACTATATTCTCTGTTACAATACATTATCAAATGATCATATAAATAAATGAATATATGTTTTTCTATGTTTGTGAGAGAGATATGGAGAGGGTGACTGACTTTTGTACGATAGCTGACCAGTTAAAGAATCAGTATCATGGAAAGGACACACACACACACACACCGTCACAACACATTTAAAGAGGAAAGAGCGAAATGAGTTAATTTATTTTAAAGAACATACAGATGATGCATTTTCTCTTAAATAAATCTGCAGACCCTCTATTATGCTCAGATGAGGGTCTGTGTACCCTCTAAAATTTATTCCTGTGGGTCTCCAGACCCTTTAACCTGTTGTGAAAACAGAAGCCCTGCTCTACTTACAAATAAATAAATAAATAAGTAAAAATCCCACCACAGTTCACATGGGGATTTTGTCAGTTATTTCTCCACTTGATTCTATCAAAAGCTTGAAGTCAGGACATAAACATTTAACTTGGTTATGATTGTTTAAATATTTGTTCTCAATGCCTCTGGGCAGAAAACACTAAAATTGGGCGTCAAACACTTGTGGTACATTATATAGTTGCGTTGGGCTATTTTCAGTACTAGTAAAATTTTCAGTTTTGGCTAGTAACATTTTTAGTTTTTGCTAGTAAAACTTTTAAGTCACTAGCTGGTGGGCAAAATTTTAGACTTTCAGGGATGAATTATATTTCTTAATCTGTAATGTAGCCTGCATAGGACAATAAGCAAATTTTACAAAATCAGCCTCAGGATGTAATGGATTAAGGAAGGGGGTCTCTTTGTTTGTTTTTTGGTGGTTGTTGTGTTTTTGTTTTTTTTTTGGTCTATACAGCGTTTATTGATTTCCTTTGCTATACAAGTAGCAGTGTATCTATCAGCGCTTGCTTTGTGTTGTGGTATGTTGTTTGACATGATGTCATTTTCTTCTTGTTTTTTCAGTGACCGATGAGGAGGAGTATTTGTGTGCCAGCGTGCTGTCAGTACATACTCAGGATGTCAAGAGAGTCAAGTGGCACCCACAGAAAGAGTTTCTCGCCTCGTGCAGCTATGATGACACTATTAGGGTAAACATATAGACATAATTATTCAATTGCTATCGTCCCGTTTAACCACCTTGTGTGTTCAAACCCTCAGCGATGCTTATGTTACCAGTGGCAGCATGCACATAGGGGTCAGTGAAAGAGCACCAAACAGTCAGTCGCCTCCAGAGGTCCCATCTTTACTGAACTGAACACGAAAAACGTGAATCAATCCAAGGGAAGTAATCATACGTAATTGTGTCCCGAGCTAAACCACATTTGCTTAGGATTGCTTCCTTGAATAGTTCAGAGCTGCTCTTCTGAAGTTCTAGTAGGCAGTAACTCGGTAGTGACCTGCAAGGCGATTAAATTCGGGCCATATCCAGTTAACCTATTTAACCCCATGGGCGCATTTTCATTTTCTTTTTTCAGCTGTCACAAAGACTATGTGCCAGCTGAAGCAGATGGATTGACCATTAAAAATTCAAGGGTAGTGCCGGATGAGCTTGGGCGCCTCATCTGGCACTATCCTTGAATTATCATTGTCAATCCATTTCCTGCTGTAGTGCGTCAGGGCTGAATGGGTTAAAACAAACTGTCACATTTTATTTACTAGTTGATTGGCTGGTTGCTTTGGAGAGGTAGCATGCTAGCAGACCTGTTTACCATACACATTTGGCGTATTAAAGTACACAATTTTGCTTTGAGGTACACATACATGTACACGTTTATACACAAAAATACACATTTTGGAGAAACTGACAACTCACTGGCTTGTGAATAAATACACATGTGAGGTCCAAAGTACACAATTAGGCAGTTGAAAGTACACTGACTGCACCCAGGGGGTAAACAGGTCTGTGCTAGCTTTCTTGCTTGTTTGTTTCGGTTTCTATGAAATATTTTTACCATGAGCACCCATTTCTGCACGCAGCCATGGGTACTATTTACAGTGGTAAACCCCTTTGTGTGTGCAGCCACAGGGACTGTTCACAGTACCAATGGCTGCACATGCAAGGGGGTTAACCCTTGCCTGTCGGTACCACTATTTATTGCAGTGATTCCTGTTGGAATCATTGTGACACAAAAAAAAGCACCGCTGACAGCCAAATTTACAAATTTAACCCTTTTTGCTCCTGGACCCTGCAGCAGGAGATGGATTGATCATGATAATTGAAGGGTAGTGACAGATGAACTTGGCACCTGAAGGTGCCATGTTCATCTGGCACAACCCTTGAATTATCATGATCAATCCATCTCCTACAACATGTACATAGTTGCTAGGCAACACCTCCAAAATTTGAGAAATGGGATCTTGGGGCTCAAAGGGTTAATTTACACACTGTTTCTGTCTGTCCAGATGTTTAAGGAAGATGGTGATGACTGGTGCAGCTTTGGCACTCTAAAATCCCACACATCCACTGTTTGGAGCATTGCCTTTGACAAGTCAGGTTCTCGCCTTGCATCTTGCAGTGATGACAAAACCATCAAAATTTGGCAAGAGTACCCTCCAGGAAATCCAGAAGGGGTCGCAACTAATGACGACTACTCAACATGGAAGTGCGTGTGCACTCTTAGTGGGCATCACTCCCGCCCGATTTATGACATTGACTGGAGCCATTTGAGTGGTGATATTGTGACCGCTTGTGGAGATGACTCGATCCGCGTGTTTAGAGAAGAGGGAGGAGCAGATAGGAACCAGCCATCATTTAGTCTCGTGGCATCCCTGAGGAGAGCCCACGAACAAGACGTAAACTCGGTGATGTGGAACCCATCCGTGGAAGGCATGCTTGCTTCATGCAGTGATGATGGAACAGTGAAGATTTGGAAACTTGTGAATGAGGGTTTAGATGCTTCCTAAATCGCCCAGTAAGCAATAGGCCCTCAGGCAGACATTGCCCTAAGTTGGCCCACTCACAGCTATGTGCGGGCCAACAAGGGACATTATCTGAGTGAGATTTTAATTCCATGTAAATCATCAGTGGCCAGTTGCATGAATGAGCTTAGTCATGTGCCAGTGGCTGATGCAGGACGGGGCTCACGCATGCAAATGAACCCAAGCAGAAATCAGCGTCGGTTTGTTCACTGCACGACTGATTGCAGGCCAGCTGTTGCTGAGGCTGACATCAGCCTGAGGACATTTTGCTCACCAGATATTCAGGGCTGACACACTAGAGCACATGATGGATCGATGATAATAGTCGGTGGTAGTCCCTGATTGGCCTAGTGTTCAGAAGCTATTGGGGCTGTGTGTGAAGACCAGGAAACTTTTTGGATGAAAGTTGAGATGATTTATCAGAACCAGCTTGATTCTGTCAGTCTTGTACAGAAAATAACACTAACAGGGTGAAGTTGATGAGGTGTCCGATGGAACTTGAGATAATTTTATCAGCAACAACTTGATTGATTCTTTCAGTCTGTTCTTAAAATATCACTAGCAGCAGCAACATTCACATGAATGGCCAAAAGCTAGAAGAGGTCAATAGCTTCAAGTACTTGGGAGCCACCCTGTCCAAAGACGGTAGTTGCATAGCAGAGATCCGTATCAGGATAGGTACAGCAACATCCGCAATGGCCAGGCTGGACAGGATATGGCGAAGTAACTCCATCAGCTTCACCATCAAGTACAGGCTTTACAAGTCCCTCATAGTGTCTATTCTACTCTACGGCTGTGAGACTTGGACACTGCTTGCAGACTCAGAAAAGAAAATCCAGGCCTTTGAGAACAAGTGCCTGAGGAAGTTGCTCCGCATCTCGTACCGCGAGCACAAGACCAACGAATATGTACGGAGCATCGTCACTTCCCTGGTGGGCCCACATGAACCCCTTCTGGCAACCGTGAAACGGCGCAAGCTTGCTTGGTTTGGCCACGTGACCTGACACAACACCTTGTCCAAGACTATCCTCCAAGGCACTCTCGAAGGAAGTCGTCGGCGAGGTCGTCAGAGAAAGAGTTGGGTCGCAAACATAAAAGAATGGACCGAACTCAAGATGTCAGACTTGCTTGCCACCGCCCAAAATAGAACTCAGTGGAGAGCACTGTCTGTTGCTGCTGCCTTTCAGTCCCCCCAACGCCCAGTTCGGGCAAGGGACTGATGATGATGATGATGATGATGAGCAGGATGCTGAAGTAGATGTGGTAGATCAGTGAAAGTACCTGATTAGCTTAGTGTTCAGAAGCACTTGGGGCTGAGCATGATGTCTTTTCCAATAAAAGTTGTCTTATATGAGAAAATGACAATTTTATCAGCAGCTACTTGATTCTTTCTGTCAAAATGTCTTTATTATACTGCGGCTAATAGCTTCCAAATTGTACCTGTAGTCATGTGCAAGCTACATTATAGTACTTGCAGATAAGGATATAGACCAGTAGCTTCAGTTCAAGGGTGGTGCCAGAATAGTTTGGCGCCTAGGCGCCAAGCTATTCTGGCACTACCCTTGAACTGTTTTAGTCAAACTTATTTCACACACTGGTGTATTCTGAATGATAAGGGTTAAGGAAAATGGCACGAGATGAAAGTTTGGATGATTTTATCAGCAACAACTTGATTCTTTCTCTCAGAATGTTTTGTATGGGAAAATGACACTTGATGAAATTTCTTTCAGCAACAATTAATTAACTTGATTTATTTTCTAGATTGTCTTGCAATATGTCTTGGAAAATAACACTTGCATGACACTGAACATGATACTGTGTGTGATGAAAGGCTTGAAGAATTTTCTGATGAAGGGCAATTTGACTGACTCCCTCAAAGTGTCTTGTTCAGGAAAATAGCACTAAAGAAGGATGCTGAATTTGATGCTGTTTCTGATGAAAGTTGAGATAATTTAATCAGCAACAACTTGATTGGTTCTCCTCGACTGTCTTGTTCAGGAATATATCACTAGTATGATTCTGAACTTGATGCTGTGTCTGATGAAAGTTGAGATAATATTATCAGCAGCAGCTTGATTCCTTCTTTGAGACAGTCTTGTTCAGTAAAAATAACACTATGATACTAGCATGCTGATCTTGATCCTGTGTACGACAGAAAGCTAAATGCTGTGTCCGATGAAAGTTGATATAATGTTATCAGTAACAACTTGATCCCTTCTCTCGGTCAGTCTTGGATCTTAAATCTTGTTCAATAAATATAACACTGTGATACTAACTAGCATGCTGATCTTGATTCGGTGTCAGAAGGCTAAATGCTGTGACCGATGAAAGTTGAGATGATGTTGTCAGCTGGATTATAGCTTGGTGCCTGCAGCTTAACCCCTTCTCTGCTGAGCAAAGGAGAACACAAACCAATGGCAAGAGACATAGATCCTCATGAGCCCCTGCAGTTGCAGGGGCTTATGAGGATCTATGCCTCTTGCTGAAAGTATTTTGTGTCCTTGTTCCTTGCCTAATTAGGGCTCACTTGCATTAAATTCACAAAGATTTCAGAAACAGTCTGTGTCCATCAGCAGTGAATAGGTTAACTCGTTCGCGGCCAGCCCCACCCGGGTCTGCCCTAGGGGACTTTGGTGGGGTTAACTACTTTTTAGTTCCCAGGGTCACCCTGGTCAGCCACACAGGGTGGGTTTTCCCCTCTATTCTGGGGCATGTGTTTCTGTCTACCCTTGGTCGTCCATTCACCTGTATTTTCCTTTTTTAAACTCTCTTTACTGTCTGCGCTTTCTGTAGCTCTTGATATTGGATGTGTGTTGCTAAATGGTCTTAGGTTTATTTAGCGTATTAGACCAGCTGGCGACATGCATTCAATATTCTGTTTATTTTGGGGTGGGTTTTTTTTTCACAAGCAGTGCAGGCACGTCCTGAGAAAGTCTTGTTGCTGTCGAGACGTTAAGCAATGTACAACCAACCAACCAATCGGTCGCGGCAGCCACACGCGGATGCGCGGCTTATATGTAGCTCTTGATATTGGATATGTGTTGCTAAATGGTCTTAAGTTTATTTAGCATATTAAACCGGCTGGCGACATAATTTAATATTCTATTTTGTTTTGTGGGTTGTTGTTTTTTTCACAAGCAGTGCAGGCACGTCCTGAGAAAGTCTTGTTGCTGTCGGGACGTTAAGCAATGTAAACCAACCAACCAATCATTCGCGGCCAGCCGCACGCGGATTTGCGGCATAAGCCGAGCATCCAGATGCAGCGGGCCGCGAATGAGTTAAGCATTCGTGATGTGATGGGTGGAATATAATGAGATACGAGTGGCACCTGTTGTAATGAACATTCCAATTGCCTACCAAATGTGTTTTGACCGTAGTAGTCATTCAGACTACCATCCAAGTGAAATCGGGAGGTCCAATGTTTTTTTTCTTTCTGGTAGCCTGAGCAATGCTGTTTGTACATGTACACTGAAATTATGCCATTTGGGCTCCCAGAAAACATGATTTTGCCTCGCCTAACAACAAGAAATCTCACATTTGAGGCGGGTGAATGGAATTGGTCCTCCTTTCTTACCATAGTTTTTCATTTGTTTGTAGTGTAAGTAAGCAATATATGACTTTTTTCGGCTGCCCCCCACCCGGGTCTGCCCTGGGGGACTTGGGTGGGGTTAACTACTTTTTAGTTCCCAGGGTCACCCTGGTCAGCTCCTCAAGGTGAGTTTTCCCCTCTATTCTGGGGCATGTGTTCTATTCATCTGTATATTCCTTTTTTTAAACTCTCCCTACTGTATTTGCCTTTTTAAAACTCTCCCTACTGTAGCTCTTGATGTTGGATGTGTGTTGCTAAATGGTCTTAGCTTTATTTAGGCCCCACGTGTTAGGTTTATTTAACGTATTTGACCGGCTGGCAACATACATTCAATGTTCTGTTTAGTTTTTTTTTTTCACAAGCAGTGCAGGCACGTCCTGAGAAAGCCTTGTTGCTGTCGGGACGTTAAGCAATGTACAATCAATCAATCAATCCCTACTGTCTGCGCTACCTAAAGCTCTTGATATTGGTTGTGTGTTGCTTAATTAATGGTCTTAAGTTTACTTAGCGTATTAGGCTGGCGACATACATTCAATATTCTGTTTAGTTTTGTGGGGTTTTTTGTTTGTTTGTTGTTGTTGTTTTTTTTCAGAAGCAGTGCAGGCACGTCCTGAGAAAGTCTTGTTGCTGTCGGGACGTTAAGTAATGTACACCCAACCGTCTTTTCGGCTGTGTTACACTGTATCATAGTTTGGTGTTTTTTAAACACATTCTACCCCTGGACTGAAATCCCCAAATTTTGAAGTTGCCTTTTGTAGGACTGTATTACAATTCTAGAGACAGATCCAGCGTGATAGTTCAAGGATGGCGCCAGAATAGCTTGGCGCCTATGGGCGCCAAGCTACTCTGGCACCATCCTTGGAACTATCACGCCAAATCCATGTCTTGCTGTGGTGCGTCGGGGCTGAATGAGTTAAGTCGCATATGGCTTATGAATTTGATTTGTGTAACTTGTCATGGAAGCCGAGTCAATTGCTACGTTGCAACATGATACAAAAATGTATTATGCATAAAATATGTCCTTAATAGCAAGCACTTCTTAGATTGTGTTTTATTACATGTGCACACAACTGTTAAATCAGGGGCAGGGCAGCGTTGCTATTGAAACACACACACACAAATAAAATCCGCGCATTAAATAAAATCCGCGCATTAAATAGGCGCTTTGTCCCAATGGAAAATCGGCTCAAAGCGCCGCCGCGAACTGAACCCAACAAGCACGCTCACGTGAATCGCGCGCATTCACTCACACACTGTACATAGACACAGAACATTCATGTGGTGCTAAGGGCGAGGTACTGAAGTTTTGGAAATTCAAATCGTTTATATTTGCAATTTGATTAAGTGGGCTGAAGTTGATACCAAAGTCGGACGTAGGGGATAAAGAGCCGGAGAAAGAAATCGGTGACACTAGAGGAGAAAAGTCCGACGCCGGAACCGGGTATCGAACCTCTCACCTCTAGCATTGGTGGTAGGCGCTTTTTACCGCCGCTGCGCCACGGACCGCCCCACACACACGCACGCACACACACAAACACACAACTGTGACACATGCACTCGTTAACGCACACACCATGCACATCTCCGCACACACAGACATGTACCATTTTAATGCACTATTTAACACCGTGACGAATGTGCACTATAGTTAACACGCAAATGAAATTCAAAGACCCTCTACGACTTAATTGTAAGTAATACTCTTGGTGCCAACAAGTAACAAGATGAGGATTTCATCCCAAAGTCTACCGTATTGTTTGGAGCTCAGACGCGTTTATCTTTTAGGAACATACAGGGTTGTTCATATTTTTAGGCTTATTATACTGATCTATTTCCCTCCTCTCTAAGCCCCCCACCCGGGTCTGCCCTGGGGGACTTGGGTGGGGTAAATACTTTTTATTTCACCCTGGTTAGCCCCACAGGGCGGGGTTTCTTCTGTATTCTGGGGCATGTGTTTCTGTCTACCCTTGGTCCATTCACCTGTATTTTCTTTTTTTTTTTTTCAACTCTCCTTACTGTCTGCGCTGCCTGTAGCTTTTGATATTGGATGTGTGTTGCTAAATGGTCTTAGCTTTATTTAGGCTCCATGTCGTAGGTTTATTTAACGTGTTGGACCGGCTGGCGACATACATTCAATATTCTGTTCATTTTTTTTTTTCACACACAGTGCAGGCACGTCCTGAGAAAGCCTTGTTGCTGTCGGGACGTTAAGCAATGTACAATCAATCATCCTCTCTAAGCCAACAGGCTCTGATCAACACACACGTCGGAGCACACAAATTAAGACTACGGACACACTGCGCTTCACGCCATTAGTACGCTCTGTGGGCTCGTGTAGCGACAGGAATCCATCTACTACTACTCTGACCCACCCTTTGATTCACACACACTGTCACACAGAAATAAAGACGTAAGCTCTGTGGTCTGGCGTAGCATAGCTATTCTGAAGAAGAATAGCACGAGCAGCGATTTGACGTCACTTCAAGCTTCGCGTCATGGCATCATTAGTCCCACGACGCCGTGTTCATAGTGACGACTAGATTTTATACGTTACTCATCACAGTACTAACATTTGACGTATCAGAGAATCAACTTTGCAATTTTCTTGCTGATTTTCACGCTTAGGGCTTAACAGGTCACAATTTGGCCTAATCAGTCCTACCCCAGGGCCGGGACAAACAGCAGGCTTATGCAAACACTGTTTATGAAAAATCATGCGGGTATTAATGAGAAGATTTTTTTTTTTCGTAAAAGAAAAATTAAAGTTAGTTTAGCTGTTTACAAATGACTACGAAAAAGTGGTGTAGAAAACTGATTTTCACACCTAGGGCAGCCGAGGCAAACTGTAGGCTTATGTAAATACCGTATACGAAAAATCAAGCGATTATTAATGAGAAGATTGTTTTTTCGTAAAAAAAAAAAAGATTCAATTGTTTTAAGATTAACCCATATAATGCGTTAAATTAATCCCAAAAACGTGAAAATACATTTTTTCAAAAAATATCTAATTATCACTCAAAACGTTCTAGAGGTACAGTGCTGGTTAACGAACTCATTCAACATGTCCCTTT
Organism: Semisulcospira habei; assembly: GCA_036245525.1. Classification (NCBI taxonomy): domain Eukaryota; kingdom Metazoa; phylum Mollusca; class Gastropoda; family Semisulcospiridae; genus Semisulcospira; species Semisulcospira habei. The sequence goes on from BTPG01000001.1 coordinate 286,890,238, forward strand.
TATCTAGCTATACGCAAAATATCTAGTAAAAATAAGAAAAACTCCAGTGTGGTTCTGGTTTTTGTGAAACGGCCATTTTCTCGACAATGAGCATCTTAATCAAAACATTGGGGGAAAAAAATGTCCCGAGATTATTCTTTTAGAGACAATATCCTAAAATTTCAAGCTTGTCCGTCCTCAAACGCGGGCTCTAGTCGTTATCACATCCTCTCTCTCTCTCTCTCTCTCTCTCTCTCTCTCTCTCTCTCTCTCTCTCTCTCTCTCTCTCTCTCTCTCTCTCTCTCTCTCTCTCTCTCTCTCTCTCACACACACGCACACTGACACACACACACACACACGGCGCCAAAAAGACGTTCTCTAGCAAGGTTTGTGTAGCTAGACGTGACGTCATTTTTATCTTGTTACTTCTTTGCCAGAATTTTTGCGCCGCACGCCAAAAACGTCATGTGCGTGCTCCGGAATGCGCTCCGACCCAGCCCCATTTCAAAGTCTACCGCATTTTTAAAATATGGTAGACAAAAAGTGCGTTTCGGATAAACGAGGAGCGATGCAGGTGTATTGTCATTGTAAAAGAGGACATCAGTTTCTGTTTTATTTCTACTGCATACAAATGGCAAGAAAGCGATACACCTGTCTTTGATTATAGTGCTTAATTTTGTTTTTTATTCTGCAACTAAGCCGGTCGCTGATGCGGGGAGGCAGTAGGGCGTGAGACTGTGACAGAGGTGAAATTTGATATATATTCTCTGCAACCTAGATATCTTAACACATTCACTGGTAATAAACCGGAGTGCCGGGGTGATGAATCAGCGTGATAGTTCAAAGGTTGTGCCAGATTAACTTGGCGCCTTCCTAGGCGCCAAGCTAATCTGGCACAACCCTTGAACTATCAATCCCCCCACCCGGGTCTGCCCTGGGGGACTTGGGTGGGGTTAGGTACTTTTTAGTTCCCAGGGTCACCCTGGTCAGCCCCACAGGGTAAGTTTTTCTCTCTATTCTGGGGCATGTGTTTCTGTCTACCCTTGGTCCATTCACCTGTATTTGCCTTTTTAAAACTCTCCCTACTGTCTGCACTGCCTGTAGCTCTTGATATTGGATGTGTGTTGCTAAATGGTCTTAGCTTTATTTAGGCCCCATGTGTTAGGTTTATTTAATGTATTTGACCGGCTGGCGACATACATTCAATGTTCTGTTTATTTTTTTTTTTTCACAAGCAGTGCAGGCACGTCCTGAGAAAGCCTTGTTGCTGTCGGGTCGTTAAGCAATGTACAATCAATCAATCATTGAACTATCAATCGATCCATTTCAGTTCCACAGATGTTCAACGATCCACAAATGGATCAACGATTTTTTGTTAGGTAGACCTCAGGTAGTCAGAGTTGGTCCGTGCAGTCAGCATTCAGACCCAGGGAGTCGACAGTCAGGTGGATGTAACCACTCGTCTGGTTCATGTAGTCGCGTTTCTAAGCCCGTCACACTGAGCACGGGTGCACCCCAAGGTTGTGTTTTGTCCCCTATGTTATACTCTCTTATTACCCATGATTGTACATAATATTAATACCGGTTATTATATAGGCGCTTTTCCCAATTCTGCGAATCGGCTCAAAGCGCTGCGAACTGAACCCAACACGCACGCTCACGTGACACACACACATACACACTGAAGACAAACACAGTACAAGACAAACACATGACATTCACGTGGTGCGATGGGTCAGCTCAGCTACTGAAGTTTCGGAAATTTTGATCGCTTGTATTTGAAATTTTATAAAGTGGCATGAAACCGGTACCACAGTGGAGGGGGAGGAAGAGCCGGAGAAAGAACCCCCGACGATCCGCCCGAATTAACGGTGACACTAGAGGAGAAAAGTCCGACGCCGGAACCCGTAATCCAACCTCGCACCTTTAGCATTGGTGGCAGGCGCCTTAACCACTGCGCCACGGACCGCCCCATCAACAACGGATGATAACTCCCTTACAGTTAATTTTGCTGACGACACCACTGTTGAAGGTTTTATTTTAAACAACAGTGAAACAGCATACAGAGAGAGAGAGAGAGTAGATGAACTTGTTGGCTGGTGTTCTGACAATAACCTTGACCTGAATGTGCCTAAAACGAAAGAAATGGTCATGGATTTCAGGAAAATCAAAAGTGACATTGTTCTCCTCACTATTCATGGTAACCATGTTGAAATTGTTGATTGTTTCAAGTTTCTCGGCACCCACATCTCAAACGATCTTAAATGAGAGAAAAACGTTGATTCTTTAGTGAAAAAATCACAGCAACGACTGTATTTTCTCAGACGTCTTAAAACGTTTGGCGTCAGCAGACAAATTTTGACCAACTTCTACCGGGTAGTTATTGAAAGTATTTTGACCTTCTCCCTGACCGTTTGGTTTGGCAGCACCACACAGAAAGAGCGATCCAAATTAAACAGAGTAGTAAAAACTGCATCGAAAATCATAGGTATCGATTTGCCCTCGTTAGAGTCCCTCTTCCACGAAAGAATGCTAAAAAAAAAGAAGCTAGATCCATCCTCCGAGATAATTCCCACCCAGCCCATGAGTTGTTTGAGATGTTGCCATCAAGGTGCCGTTATAGAGCGATCGGAACACGCACGAGTCGTATTAAAAACAGTTTTTACCCAACTGCTGTCCAGACTTTTAATGATGCAAACAAACGCCAAACCTGACCCATCCGTCCACACTGTTTACTGTAAAGCGATACACCTCAGGTAGTCAGAGTTGGTCCGTGCAATCAGCATTCAGACCCAGGGAGTCTATATATATATTCGTTTGGCGTCAGCAGACAAATTTTGACCAACGTCTACCGGGCAGTTATTGAAAGTATTTTGACCTTCTCCCTGACCGTTTGGTTTGGCAGCACCACACCGAAAGAGCGATCCAAATTAAACAGAGTAGTAAAAACTGCATCGAAAATCATAGGTATCGATTTGCCCTCGTTAGAGTCCCTCTTCTACGAAAGAATGCTAAAAAAAAAAAGGCATATATAGTATTGTTCAGCTATCAGCATCTACACGGCTGTGCAGAACACACTTTTAGTTAGGAGCGGACCGGTGCCACTCGGTGCAAGATAAGCCATCGGCGGCAGTAGCCGGGCGTGGAGGCAATTAATCATTAGCGCGCGCCTAGTCATACAGACTGGAAGAACTGTTCATGATGCTAGATGGGAATGCTCTTCCATTATCCTACTATTAAGTGCATCTGCTGTCAAACATCCCGTAGGGTATGTAGAAAACTGAGGGAGAAGAGATAGAGAACATTAAACACAGGCATAACACACCACACATCAGTAGTCCCGTAACGGAGATTATAGAAGGAATAGTTGATGCCAGACTGTGACCTAGATAGCTGCTCGCAGCGGGGAGTGACTGCATACTACAGCAGCAGGTGGCTGGCCAAACTAATGTGTAGGAAATAGGGCTAACTGCACTGCTGTGTCTATGATGCAAGTGACGTGTTCAGTTTTATATTACGATATGTCCTATGTGATTTGTGTTACTGTGAAATCGTGTTTATTGCCTTTATGTTTAGACCACAATAGTTACTAAGTCATACAGAGAGAGTGTGTGTGTGTGTGTGTGTGTGTGTGTGTGTGTGTGTGTGTGTGTGTGTGTGCACGTGAGTAGCTTAATTTTATATTGATGTGTTTTATGGTCTTCTTTTTATGTTACCCCCACCCGGGTCTGCCCTGGGGGACTTGGGTGGGGTTAGGTACTTTTTAGTTCCCAGGGTCACCCTGGTCAGCCCCACAGGGTGAGTTTTCCTCTCTATTCTGGGGCATGTGTTTCTGTCTACCCGAGATCCATTCACCTGTATTTGCCTTTTTAAAACTCTCCCTACTGTCTGCACTGCCTGTAGCTCTTGATATTGGATGTGTGTTGTTAAATGGTCTTAGCTTTATTTAGGCCCCATGTTTTAGGTTTATTTAACGTATTTGACCGGCTGGCGACATACATTCAATGTTCTGTTTAGTTGGGGTTTTTTCACAAGCAGTGCAGGCACGTCCTGAGAAAGCCTTGTTGCTGTCGGGACGTTAAGCAATGTACAATCAATCAATCAATCAATCTTTTTATGTTGCGCAGCACCGCAACGATTTCCTAATGTCCCCCACCGGGGTCTGCCCTGGGGGACTTGGGTGGGGTTAACTACTTTTTAGTTCCCAGGGTCACCCTGGTCAGCCCCACAGGGTGGGTTTTCCTCTCTATTCTGGGGACCCCACCCGGGTCTGCCCTGGGGGACTTGGGTGGGGTTAGGTATTTTTTAGTTCCCAGGGTCACCCTGGTCAGCCCCACAGGGTGGGTTTTTCTCTCTATTCTGGGGCATGTGTTTCTGTCTACCCGAGGTCCATTCACCTGTATTTGCCTTTTTTAAACTCTCCCTACTGTCTGCACTGCCTGTAGCTCTTGATATTGGATGTGTGTTGCTAAATGGTCTTAGCTTTATTTAGGCCCCATGTGTTAGGTTTATTTAATGTGTTTGACCGGCTGGCGACATACATTCAATGTTCTGTTTAGTTGGTTGTTTTTTTTTTTTTCACAAGCAGTGCAGGCACGTCCTGAGAAAGCCTTGTTGCTGTCGGGACGTTAAGCAATGTACAATCAATCAATCTATTCTGGGGCATGTGTTTCTGTCTAGCCTTGGTCCATTCACCTGTATTTTCCTTTGTTAAACTCTCCCCACTGTCTCCGCTGCCTGTAGCTTTTGATATTGGATGTGTGCTGCTAAATAGTCTTAGCTTTATTTAGGCCCCATGTCGTAGGTTTATTTAACGTATTGGACCGGCTGGCGACATACATTCAAGTATTCTGTTTAGTTGTTTTTGTTTCTTTTGTTTTTGTTTTATTTCACAAGCACGTCCTGAGAAAGTCTTGTTGCTGTTGGGACGTTAAGCAATGTACAAACAACCGATTTCCTAATGTATTATTACATATGGCAATAAAGTTCTATCATCATTATCATCATCATCATGTTTATAGTGTCAACTCATTCGAGACTTGCAGCATCTGAATACGCGTCGTAAAGCATATCCGGGTATAGCATGTCTGGCATGTGTTAACACACGCCTGTTACTCAACCTGCGAAAATCATCGCCGGGTGGGCGTGAATGGAATGCACTTGTTAACTCCGTCAGCTCCGACATACCTCAGCAAGACACGGATCGAGCATGATAGTTCTAGGGTGGTACTAGCTACTCAAGCTATTCTGGCACCACCCTTGAACTATCATGGTCGATCTGTCTCTCGAATTGTACTACAATCCTTCAGAGGGCAACTTCAACATTTGCGGATTTCGGTCCTTGGTATAGAATGTGTTAACTTTGGCGCGAAGTGTGTTGGACAGTAACCCTCTCACTGCCGAGAAAAATGCGCGGGGGCTCATGATGTTCTGTGCCTCTTGCCGACCCGAGTCGCATCCTTGTTCCTTTAACGTTTTACCCCACCCGGGTCTGCCCTGGGGGACTTGGGTGGGGTTAGGTACTTTTTAGTTCCCAGGGTCACCCTGGTCAGCCCCACAGGGTGGGTTTTCCTTTCTATTCTGGGGCATGTGTTTCTGTCTACCCGAGGTCCATTCATCTGTATTTGCCTTTTTAAAACTCTTCCTACTGTCTGCACTGCCTGTAGCTCTTGATATTGGATGTGTGTTGCCAAATGGTTTTAGCATTATTTAGGCCCCATGTTGTAGGTTTATTTAACGTAGTGTACCGGCTGGCGACATACATTCAATATTCTGGTTTTTTTTTTTTTTCAAAAGCAGTGCAGGCGCGTCCTGAGAAAGCCTTGTTGCTGTCGGGACGTTAAGCAATGTACAATCAATCAATCCTTTAACGTTTTGCCGGGCCCTGTTTTGGAAGTTTTGCCGGGCCCAATTTTGGAAGTTTTGCCGGGCCCTGTTTTGGAAGACATGATTTGACGTCCACTCAGTGGCAGTGAAGGGTTCATATGTACTGTAACCTACACGCGCACAGATACATATACGCAGATTGACGCACGGACGCACGCACACACACGCATCACAAACCCAATACGCAGGTAAGCACGCACACATACAATGCGCACACAGACACTCAAATCGCATGAACACACAAATGCACCACCCCCCCCCCCCCTTTCACCCCCCCCCCCCAACCCCCAACACAAACTCCACTGGCGTCCATCCTTTTTATTCCACCACACCCCCCCCCCCCCTTTCCCACACACACACACACACTGTTTTATTTCCCCCATCCCCCACCCCACATCCAATGCCGGATCACACACAGACTTGAATTATTCTTTAAATGTTTTTAAGTCGCGCTGAATAACTTTAAAGGGATTCTTCGGTGTGTGACCCGCTATTCACGTGATTTCTCTTGGAACGAAAATGTGCTCAATAATGTATAATAACTTATATGGGTTTTCTTTTTTTTAACTTGTATCAGGCCTTTTGAGAAAAAAGGCTGCCACGGACGGATACACGAGTTTGGACAATTGTGGCCCCCATAATCAACAAGGTATCAAATTGCGTTACCATAAATGGACGACTGGTTTTGTTTACAAATAGGAACCACTCCCCCACCCCCCACCCCCGAGTCCCTCCCCCACTCCCACCCCCACCCCCCTACCCGGCTGCTTTTTATCCACAGTTTTGAAAACACGACTGGTACTGTTAGTTACAGTCTGAAAACTTATGACAAATATCGGATGTAAATTTTCTCACTCACACAGCAAGAGGCATACACATCTCCATGGCCCACTGCATCTGCCTGTTGCTGTTTGGGTATATTCGTCATTGATTAAAAACAAGATAATAATAAACCTCACACGTCTCATGAATTCTTTGTGTTAGATGATTGATTCAATTCTGTTACCCGCACACCCCCTACCGAGCATTTTTTTCACCCAGTGAGAGAAATCTCTTCGAGCCGACGACTGCCGCAGGTGGCCCGCGCACGTCGGCCCGAGGTGATTTTGCGTAAACGGCAGCAGATTAAAATAGGAGGGTATATAAGGGCCGGGACACACTGCGTCGTCTTGTTCTTTAAACTAGGATGAGACAGGTGTCTTGCAAAACAGAGGCCTCGTGCAGAGATCTGTGAAACCCTGGTGCAATGTTTGGTCGGCTGGTTGATTGGTTGCTGGTTGATTGGCAGTTTCGTTCCAATATTTCGTTCACTCGACTGTTTTTTGTTGTTTGTTAGTTTTCTTTCTTCGTACGTTCGTGTTTGTTTGTTGTGTTGTGGTTGTTGTTTTCTGTTTTGGGGATTTTTTTTTATTTGAACTTCAAACGTTGCTTTTGACAGGGTGACAGACCCCTAACAGCTGAGCTGGGCAACGTGGTTAGTTAAATTATAGTGTATACGGCACCGTAGTCATAGGCCTAATGGACGGCCCTAACGGATGGGTGTGAGAATGATTGCAGGGCCAAGCGTTCCGGCATTGGCCCGATTACTAATCTGTTAAAAAATAGTAATAATGAAATTAAATTTAACAATAAAAATAATAAATAAAGGGAAAAGAGAGAGAGAGAGAGAAAAAAAAATTGTTATTTTCAGGGTCTGATCTGTGTGTTGGGGGGGGGGGGGGGGCGTTACTGACATTGGTTCCAGTCCCCTATCCCGTCCGCTCGGCCCCAAAATACTTTACCCGTCGTATGATCATTCGGTCATCAAAGATAAGGCCCTAACCACCCCCCACCCCCCACCCCACCCCCGGCTTTCGTTTGATTTGTTGGCCGGACCAATATTTTACCTTGTGCGCCGGCCTTGCATTGCCGGTGGAACGATCTGCAAGCGCAATTCAACTCTGCCACTTTGATTTACCAACACCTTTCAACCGGCACATGCCACAGAACAAGCCCGTCTTATTGGACCTCTGGCATACGTCGGCTTCATGTCTGATATATATACACCCTCCCTCTTTTTTGACCATTTAACCCCGTGGCTGTCGGTAGCGGTTTTGTCGCGATGATTCCTGCAGGAATCATCGCGACAAAAACCGCTACCGACATCCAAAGGCTTGAAGGCCCACTACCGCCGTGACTGTTCAAAGATACACTTCTGTAACAGATGGTTACGAAACGCTACGCACAGGTCTAGTTATGATTCATTTAGACACAGGAGAATCCAGTTCAGCACACGTCGTCTTAATATCAAGTAACCTGACAATGACTCCAATCCGTTCTATAATTACAGTGATATCAGTACGAGAAACAGCTAAAAAATAGTTTGAAATTTTAACGGCTGAACAGAATAAATAAGTGCATGTGCTGTTGCTGCCTGTCCAAACTGCTCTTAAAGTTCATTAGATGTGTCAGTCTTGTTGCCGTCGGGACGTTAAGCAGTGTACAACCAACCATCATTAGGTGTGTCGACAAGACATAACAAACACAAATGGTGCAGAAACGTGTCTTCAGATTTATGCGTAATGGTTCTTTAAAGCATAGGTGGGGGCCAATCTGCCATGCAAGAATCTGTTGCCTTCCCAGATAAATTCGGGGCACTCGACGTGCCAGCGATCCGCGGTGAACACAGTAAAGACATGCATTTACTTCTTATAGACGGACATAGATAAGCCTGAAGATCCCCCTCCCCCCTTCTCCCACTCTCGGTCCCCACTTTCTACATTTCACCGAAGGCAGCTAAAAAGAGAGGGTATATAAGCTGGGCACGGTGTCTACAAATTTCGTCAGCAGACTGTCCGGGAATGGTGTGAGAAATGCGACTTAAATCCTGCCCAAAATAGGAATAGTTTTAGGTACACTAATGCCTTTTCTTAAGGGACTCTTTCTTAGCAACCACGTTTTAGCAAGAAACAAATTATCATAAACGACACGTGTTTTCTCAAGAGGGCCAAAGCCACCTTAATGATGGTCCTTAATGACAAGCGATCTCTCCTAAGGGTGGTGGCACAAAACAGACTTCAAGTGCAGCAAGCAGATGAACTCAGTATTTCGTCAATCGTTGTGCTCTTTTAGTACTGAACCCATTTAGCCCCGACACACCACAGCAAGACATGTGTCGAGCATGATAGTTCAAAGGTGGTGCCAGAATAGCTTGGCGCCCGTAGGCGCCAAGCTACTCTGGCACCACCCTTGAACTATCACGCTCCGGATCTGTCTCTAGAAATTGTCATGCAGTCCGGCTTTCAGAGGGAAGCTTCAAAATTTGGGGGTTACGGTCCTGGGATAAAATGTGTTAATCCCTTCACTACCAGTGATTACAAACTTGGTTTCCGGTCGCGAAATACTATATAGTTAATTTCACGCCGAAGATTCACAGCTTTAAATATTTGTTAATTCAGTGCAAAAGAGCCACAGCCGTGCAAAGAACGTGGATGTAAATTAATTTGGGCGGACCGTCGAGGGTTCTTTCTCTGGGTACTCCGGCTCTTCCTCCCCCACGACTTTGGTATCATGATTTCAGCCCTATTAATCAAATTTCAAATTTAAACGATATAAATTTTCAAAACCTCAGCAGCTCGGGTTTGAGCTTTCCCTTAGCATCACGTGAATGTTCTGTGTTTATGTACAGTGTGTGAGTGAATGCGCGTGATTCACGTGAGCGTGCTTGTTGGGTTCAGTTCGCGGCGGCGCTTTGAGCCGATTTTCAATTGGGATAAAGAGCCGCGCCTACATAATGCGCTTATTTATTATTTATTATTTATTATCTTTCATAATCACATACAAACTGATTGTTCAAAAAGTTTGAAATCAATACCTGTGTATTTCTCTTTGGGTTTGAGCGGAATTCACGACCTAATCACGGACAAGTAGACAAAGCGGGCTTGTTCCTTTTTTCCTAGCCATGACAACCCTTCTGTTGTGTGCCATCTGAAACCACAAAGTGCAATATCCCAGAATAGCACTTTGAATATTTTGGCTAGCGACATACATTGGCGGATATTCTGTTATGGATTGTTTTGTTGTTGTTGGATTTGTTTTTTGGGGTGGGGTTTTTTTTGTGTGTTTTTTTTTTTTTTTTTTTTTTTTTTTTTTTTTTTGTTTGTTTGTTTTGTTTGTTTTTTTTGTTTGTTTTTTTTTTTTGTTCACAAGCAGCGCAGTCACGCCCTGAGAAAATCGTATAGATGTCAGGACGATAAGTAATGTAAACCTAACAGCCAACTTTCAATAGGTTCCTAGTCTTCCGCTGTGTGACACCGTTATTGGCACTTGAAAACAGGGTGGGTGATCAATAATACAGTTCACCAGGTTATCTCCTTTAAAACTCATTCAGCCCGACGGCCGTATTTCCCAAATTTTGGAGGCGTCATCTAATGACTATGCACCAGTTGCAGGAGATAATGATAATTCAAGAGCAGTGCCAGATTAGCTTGGCGACGACAGGCGCCAAGCTAATCTGGCACTACCCTTGAATTATCATGGTCGACCCATCTCCTGCTGTAGTGCGTCAGGGCTGAATGAGTTAAATTAAACCCCATTGTGCATGCGGCCGGTGGTACTGTTAACAGTACCGGTATCTGCACGTTGAAAGGTCATGGTAAATCAAAGTGGCACAGTTGCAGTGCGCCTGAATTGATCAGTGTTCAGGTCGTACTCCGTAGGCAGTAGTTGTCCCTGTCCCCCATAACCCGCCCTTCTAGAGCCGCCATTATCACTCGAGCGATGAACGTTAAACCCCAAACGAACCACGCGCAAAGGGGTTAACCCCTTTAGCCCCGACACATTACAGCTGGAGACAAATCGTCCATGATAATTCAAGGGTATTGCTAGATGAGCTTGGCGCCTGACGGCGCCAAGCTCATCTAGCAATACCCTTGAATTATCATGGTCGATCCTTGTTACGTGGTTGTCGTAGTCGTAGTATGATACAATCACACCAGTCCCCCACCCGGGTCTGCCCTGGGGGGACTTGGGTGGGGTAACTACTTTTTAGTTCCCAGGGTCACCCTGGTCAGCCCCACAGGGTGGGTTTTCCTCTCTATTCTGTAGCATGTGTTTCTGTCTACCCGAGGTCCATTCACCTGTATTTGCCTTTTTAAAACTCTCCCTACTGTCTGCACTGCCTCTAGTTCTTGATATTGGATGTGTGTTGCTAAATGGTCTTAGCTTTATTTAGGTCCCATGTGTTAGGTTATTTAACGTATTTGACCGGCTGGCGAAATACATTCAATGTTCTGTTTAGTTGGGTTTTTTTCACTAGCAGTGCAGGCACGTCCTGAGAAAGCCTTGTTGCTGTCGGGACGTTAAGCAATGTACAATCAATCAATCACACCAGACGCACGCACGTAGGGTTCTTGTAAAGAAACTTCACACAGCTGCAGCTCGTCACACCGGCGTGGCACAAGACTCAGTAGACCACACTGGAGTAACAGTTCCAACAGTATTTTATTCTCACTATGTACTCTCAGCACATGCGTCCACAAATGCATCCACACTGATACGCTGTCTCCTCTACAATGCATCAACACTTTTGACACACTGCTTCTCTCATACAATGTACACACATATTTCCTAACACCGTCTTTTATACTATTACAGATTTCCAGAACAATCCAGCAAATTCACACAACACAGCCAATCAGAAAAGAAAACGTAACCAAAATTTATTAATATTCATGAGAAAGAACACTCTAGATCTGCCTACAACTTTCCACTACCATCTAGGTGTATAGCATAAATGTTACAAAATGTTACCAATTTGACGTCATATATGAGGTCACAAAAAACGGCCGCGACCCTTCCGGAACTTTCCAGTCTAATGTAGGTCAGACTTTACAACATTGTAGCGAAAATACGAGTCATTCTAGCTGAACAACAGTGAAATCGACCGCAATTCTTTAACTCATTCTACCCCAACACCGAAATCCCCAAATTTTGCCGTTGTCCTCTGAAGACTGCTTTGCAGTGCAGGACACAGATCTACCATGATAGTTCAAGGGTGATGCCAGAATAGCTTGGCGCCTACGGGCGCCAAGCTATTCTGGCATCACCCTTGAACTATCATGGTCGATCTGTGCCCTGCACTGCAATACAGTCTTGAGAGGACAGGGGCAAAATTTAAGGATTTTGGTGTTGGGGTAGAGTGAGTTAAACCATTCACTTTCTGGACAAATGCAAGTACCACCCAACTGCAAGAGACAAAGAACCTCATGAGCCCCCGCGAATGCGGGGGCTCATGAGGTTCGTTGCCTCTTGCTGACCTTATTCATATCCGTGTTCCTTGGACTGACGGGATTATTAGGTGTTGAACTTGAATCTGCCCTGCTTTCTAAAGACATATTTTTTTCGCGTCCATTCGGCAGTTTTTGTGCTTCAACACAGTTTGATCACTTAATTTTTTTTTTCACTGCCGAGAAAAATTGAACACCACCCAACTGCAAGAGATATAGATCCTCATAAGCCCCCGCAACGGCGGGGGCTCATGAGGATCTATGCCTCTTGCTGACACCACTTTGCATCCTTGTTCCTTGGTCGGCTGGGGAGCTGTGGCGTTGAACTGACCATGATTTCAAAATCACGATCTGCGTCCACTGACGCTGAATGCTATAACCTCGTCATTGTCAACAACTAGAGATACAACATGTCTTTGAAAACGGCGAACATTCACTGCTGGTCGGTCAGTAACTCCGCCGTCAGCCTCCGCCGCATGTGTGCGACGTACCGACTTCAGTTCCAAGGTCAGCCGGAGGCACAGATCCGCATGAATCTTCACGCCTTTCGTGGCTTTTAAAGATCTATGCCGCTTCCATTTCTTATTATTTATTTATTTATTTATTTATTTATTTTATCTATTTATTTATTTATCTATTTATTAATTTGTAGTTTCTCCAGCAGTCAGTTTGTGCTGGATTAAAAAAAAAGCATAATTTCTGACTGACTCCGGCAGCCCAGTGTGAAGGAATCGACACATCGTTTCAGAACACCTGTGGCACCGGCCGGCGAGAGTGCCAGGTCAGCAAAAGGTCCTCGGGCCACCCTGCGGTCGAGTTCGGCCCGGGGACCTTTTTCTGACCGGCATTCACTAAGTCTGGGTGGCCGGTGCTGACTGTGTCAGTGTGAGGTCATCACGGCCTATTCACGTCTTGAGCGGGCTAATTTGGTGCCAACTGACGCCGGGCCCAGTTTGTACACGTAACCGCTGCCACTTTAGGCTGGAATCTGGTTTAAACGCAGAGGCGGATCTGGGGGGGGGGAGGATTCCAGGCGGGGGGGGGGATTCCAGGCCCCCCCCCCCCACCCCAGGCCCCTGTCAAAAGTTGTTAAACTGCTATAATAAACTCCCTCCCTCCCCCCCCCCTCCCCACCCCAGTCAAAATTCGTTTAACTGCTATAGCAAACTCCCTTTTGTGACTTTGGACCCCTCCCCCTTTTCACCCCTCACCAGCCACTTCCCTACCCCCACAGCCTCCCCCTCTTCCCTCCCCCGCCTCAATCCCCCACCCACACTTTTCGATATCTCAAAGGTTGATGAGAAAGTGGAAGAAGCTTGACGTAACCGCCGCCACACTTTAGGCGGAAATCTTGTCAAATAGCAGGGGAGGATTTAGGGCCGGGGGATGGGGGGGCTTCGAGGGGTTCTTCCCCCCACCCACCACCCCCTGTTGTTTGATTTTTTCACGCTTTCCGATATTGTGGATATTGCGGCGGGTGAACCCCCCCCCCCCCCCCCCCCCCCCTGTATATTTTTAAATGAAGATGTCTCGGGAACTAATGAAGGTATTCACTCACTTTTTGTGTCGCGAGGCCCTTTTTGTCAGGTTGCAGGTCCCAAACAAAAAGTTGCCCCCCACACTCGTACCCCCTTCGAGGCAACTGATCCCCCGGTGAATCGGATCTGCAGCTTTCTTTTTTTTTCGTCACCAGTACACCGCGGAAGAAGTGGTACTGTGTGAGATGTTAACCCTTTTAGCCCCAACACCCTAAAGCAGGAACTTGATCGACCATGATAATTCAAGGGTAGTGCCAGATTAGCTTGGCGCCTGAAGGCGCCAAGCTAATCTGGCACTGCCCTTGAATTATCATGGTCAATTCACCTCCTGCAACTTGTGCATAGTCGGTAAGTTAACACTTCCAAATTTGGGGAAATGCACCCGTGGGGCTAAAAGGGTTAGTCCGTCCACTTTTTGTTGAGGTACACTAGAACCTGTGTTGCGCAACCACCCTTTTGCAGAAGAAGTGTTTCCTCAAAAGGAAGTGTCACCTGTCATTAAAGACCACCATTCTGGCCAGGGTTAGGGTTAGTGGCTATAGCTAGGGTTAGAGTTAGTGGCTATAGCCACCCAAATGGTGGTCGTTAATGACTAGGTAATCTTTCATAGGACGGTCACTCAAGCCAGGTTCTGCTGTATATACTGAGTAAGCAAACGGTCACCGGGCGGAGTATTTTTTTGTCAAGCATGTCTCGAGACACTTGAAAAGAATGTACACTCTTACACTGCACATTTCAAAGGGATTATGCGACGAGGTCAGAACAAAATATCGATCACAAATTTTGATTGCATCATAGACTTTTTAGATAACCTTTTTTTTTTTTTTTTGGTTTTAAGTTCAGTTCTGCCCGAGTCACAGTCAAACATTGTTGTGTGCACTGCACTGACTTACCTGTTTGCCCGCCCCTCCATTTAGTGCGTACAATCACACCTGAGTAACTCACAACAGCTGACCTGCCCACACTCCCACGTATTGAGGTTTTGTCTAGTGCTTCACCTGTCCTGTGCTCTCCTAACCCTGCGGTTTTCTGAAACGCTGCGAGCGGGGATAGAATACAAGGAGAATAAGTATTTAAGCGTTTTTAAGGTGTTTCCATCAAGGCACACGCACGCACGCACGCACACGCACAACACCGTCATACTCATTCACAACACGCACTGAGAAGCCTACACAAACCATCACACACACTCACTCACACGCAAGCACGCACACTCGCACGCACACACGCACGCACGCACGCACACACACACACACGCACACACGCATGCACGCACGCACACGCACACACAACACACGCACGCACAGACACAAACACACACACAGACACAGACACTCCCAGTCTCCCACATACTCTCTCACACACACGCACAAATACTGACAAACAGCGTAATGTTTCATGAGCAAAAATAAAACCAAATGCGCAAAAAAGCGCTAGTGCAACGTCGGTCGCTGTTCGTGCGCAGACTAACAGTGGCCGGCGTCGGCACTAGCGTTTTTTGCGCACCGGGAAGAGGAGTCAATGTGTGCTAAGGTGAATGAAGGCCGGCGGGAGGATCGCGAGAGAGAGTGAAGGTGTGCCAAGGTGTGGTATGGCTGACAGGTCTTGAAAAGGTGGGGTGGTAAGATTAATATCGTGTTTGATGGATAGTGTTTACGTCTAAGTAACTTACAACTCAGTACTTCAAGACGCGAGAGCGTAACCCGAGTCCTCTTTTGTCAACAGAAGCCGGGCATGAAATATCATATCTTGCTGTGGTGTGTCTGGGGAGTTTCGAGCCAGTGACTGAGCAGGAGATCCACGAACTTATTGTCAAGTCACCAACAAAGGGCTGTGTGCTTGATCCCTTGCCCACGTCCCTCATAAAACAGTGTATCGATGATCTCCTCCCACTGATTACCACCATAGTTAATGCCTCTCTCTCTCTACAGGTGCTGTGCCTACTCAGTTTAAACATGCTGTTGTGACACCACTCTTGAAAAAGCCTGGACTGGACCCAAACGACTTGAAGAATTTTAGACCTGTCTCTAACCTTCTGTTTATTTCAAAGATTTTGGAGAAGGTTGGTTTGAAACAGCTACAAAGCCATTTGTCTGGAAACGGTCTGTTAGAAATGCATCAGTCGGCATACAGAAAGGATCACAGCACGGAGACTGCTGTGCTGAGCGTCCTGGATGGTCTGCTAGTGAAGGCAGACAAGAGACTTGTCTCTCTCATTGCTCTGCTGGACCTCAGTGCAGCATTCGACACGCTCGATCATTCTGTTTTGCTGAAGAGGTTAGAGGTGACCTTTGGCATCCGTGGTACTGCCCTGGCCTGGTTCACTTCATACGTTAAGGATCGTTCTCAGGCTGTTATTGTTAATGGCCAGCTATCTGCTCATAGTCTTTTGTTGTGTGGGGTCCCTCAGGGCTCCGTATTAGGGCCTGTTTTGTTCACTCTATATTCACAACCTCTGTCTGATGTAATTGCCGCCCATGAGTGTGATTTTCACAAGTATGCTGACGATACTGAATTGTCAAGAAGTAGCGCGCCTAGCCATTTCAGCTCCACTAAGATGAGCGTACAGTGTTGTATAGACGAGGTCCTGTCCTGGATGACAAGCAACAAACTTAAGCTTAACACCGACAAAACCGAACTCATGCCTGCTGGCTCTCAGTCTCGCCTTAGTCTGATTAACGGCGAGTTCGCAAACATTGGTGGCTGCAGGGTTCCCTTCCAGAACTGTGTCAAATATCTGGGTGTGAAGATTGATTCGACGCTCTCCATGCATGATCATCAGTAGCGTCTGCCGAGCTGGTTTCCTTGAGCTGCGCAGAATTTCTTCCCTCAGACCGTATCTCACAGAAAGTGCGGCGTCAAGACTTGTAAATGCATTCATTACGTCCAGGCTCGATTATTGCAATTCTGTACTGGCAGTTTTTCCGGCAGATCAGATTTCACGCTTGCAGATGATTCAAAACAATGCGGCGCGTCTCATCTTAAAGAAACGAAAGAGAGATCACATTACGCCTCTACTGAAGCAGCTGCACTGGTTGCCCGTAAAATTCCGCTGCCAGTACAAAATTGCAATTTTCGCCTATGGGCATTTCGACGGATCTCTCCCGCCGTACCTTTCTGCCAAGCTGTCTGTTTATCAGCCATCACGCACCCTCCGTTCCTCTAGTGTAAAACTTTTTAAAATCCCCAAATTTAACATGAAAACTGTCGGGGAGCGTTCTTTCACCTTTTTAGCCCCAAGTGTGTGGAACTCACTGCCAACTGAAATGCAGAATCTGCCCACATTGTCACAGTTCAAAGCTCACTTAAAGACTTTTCTTTTCTGTCGGGCATTTAACACTTAGCTCATCTTTAGCCAACTGTTGACTGCCTTTTATTCTGATCCTAGAGGAAGTGAATGTATGGTGTTGGGAAGAGATGGGGTGGTTTAAAGTAACACGTGCTCTCAAAAGAATAACAAAACCACAAACGTAACAATCCTTCTCCTGCAACAGGTATATAGTCTTTAGGTGACACCTCCACATCTTGGAAATGCAGCCTTGGGGTTAAATGGAGTAAATCATATATACTCTTAACCCTTTGGCTGTTGGTTGCTGTTTTTGTCGCGTTGATTCCACCGGAATCAATGCGACTTTAACCCTTTGCGTGTTGGTAGCCACGCAAAGGATTAAACCGTAACGGACACCCACAGTGTTAACTCATTCAGCCCGACGGCCGTATTTCCCAATTTTTTGAGGCGTCATCTAATGACTATGCACCAGTTGCAGGAGATGGATCGACCATGATAATTCAAGGGCAGTGCCAGATTAGCTTGGCGCCGACAGGCGCCGAGCTAATCTGGCACTACCCTTGAATTATCATGGTCGACCCATCTGCTGTAGTGCGTCAGGGCTGAATGGGTTAATAATGCTTTGGCAAATCCAGGCAGGATTAACCATGCTGACATTTTCAAAGTTTAATAAAGTGTGTGTGTGGGGGGGGGGGGGGCGTTCTATTAATGTCTTGTCACGACAAGGTGCTGGGAAAATGTGGTCTGTCTCTGGTTTTAATTCATTGACGCAATTTAAACGTGTCTTCATTATGTTTCCTTTCATAGCACAGAAGATTGATGAGGTATCTTTTCTGTTTTCTTGTCGCATATTACATTTTTCAGGTCCCAGGATTGGTTTGGATTTAGTTTGGAATTTGTTTTGATCGTCGACTGGTGGTTCGGTTGATTGCATGGTTTATTAATTCATTCATTCATGAGTTCTTTCGTTCGTTCGTTCGTTCGTTCGTTGGTTCATTCGTGTTACTTCGTTCTTTCAGTTACTCGCTCGCTCTCTTTCTCATTCATTCTTTTGTTTATTAGTTGTTGTTTTTTTTATATCGCGTGTTAAAGTTGTCATGGACAGGTTTGTTTTGAGTTTAGTTTGGAATTTGCTTTGGTCGTTGACTGGTAGTTCGGTTGATCGCATTGTGGATTTATTCATCTGTTCATTCGTTCGTTCGTTCGTTCTTTCTTTCATTCGTTCGTTCGTTCGTTTGTTCTTTCAGTCACTCGCTCGCTTTCTCATTCATCCGTTCTTTCATTAGTTCTGGTTTCTTATCGCGTATTAAAGTTTTCATGTGCCAGGTTTGGTTTGAGTTTTGTTTGAATTTGCTTTGATCGCTGACTGGTCGTTTGGTTGATTGCATGGTTCATTCATTCATTCATTCATTCATTCATTCATTCATTCATTCATTCATTCATTCATTCATTCATTTTTTCATTAGTTCGTTCATTCGTTCTTTCAGTCATTCGTTCGCTCGCTTTCTTATTCACTCGTTATTTCGTTCGTTCACTCAAACATTTATTCCTGCGTCGTGTTTTATGTTTGTTTGGGTTTTTTTCTCGGTAAAATGCTGCTTGACCGTTTAATGGCCGAATGACTTTTGTAATAGCAGGTTGACGTACTAAGTCACTCGACTGGTGAAATTACCGTAGTTTCTTCAGTAGCTAGGTCAGCCAGTTAGTGGGTTGGCTTCTTGGTCACAAGTTACTTATTGTTACACTTTTGCTTCCAGTCTCTTTAAATAAAGCTTATTGTAACATCTGTCACAACATAATTCATTCCTAATATATTATTTGTATAATAATGTATATAATTTATTCCTACTATGCTTGATAATGTTCATCATTTTGTAGTGCAGCAACGTGCGAAACGTCTCTTAATAGCTGCGCCTTAAAAAAATACTTAGCAAATTTTAACCGTCGTTATAGTGATCGACTGACACTCTCCGGTCTAGGAAACAGATATAGAAATGAGTCAGCAAGAGGCACAGATCCTCATGAGCCCCCGCAGTTGCGGGGGCTCATGAGGATCTTTGCCTCTTGTAGGTGGGGGAGCGTTTCACAAAAAATGAACGTCGCAGAACCGTCACTTTAGATTCTCCATGATATAGGCCGCGCTTGGATGACTTGGGTGACACCCTGTTATGTGATGCTCTTTGCTTATAGTGTTTGAATGTCAGATGGCAACTTTTTGTTGTTGTTTTCTACCCGTTTTGCGGCTCGTTTCACAATAATTATTGCTGAAGGGATTTCCTTATGGCTGAAGAGGTTTAGTTCGTTGTGTAGTGGATATTGGCGTCCTACAAGGGAACAACTTAGAATCCGGAGCTGCAGTTGAGTTAAAAACAGTGTAGTTGATGTCTGTTTTCCTTTTTCATATTACATGTAGTTGTGCCATTAATGCTAGCTGTATTGAGTCATGTTAATCTAGCACTACCCTCGATTTATAATGGTCAATCCATTCCCCACGTGAAGACTTGAAAATGTCTTACAGTCTGCTACTTTGTTTGGTTTTGGTTTTTACAACTTATTTATTTATTTATTTATTCATTAATTTAATTCATTTATTTATTCGTTTATTTCGTCATTTATTTAGTCATTTATATATTTATTCATTTTGTCTTCAGCTGAGAGGTCAGACATTTAATGATGTCATTAAAGAACCTGCCCCCAAAAATTCCGAACTTGACCTCTTGGTCCCCTTTTTATAATTTTATGCCTTCAGTTTATGATCGGTTCTCGGGTGGGAAAAAGTAAACTTTGAAAAGCGAGAGGGACAGGGACATTATTAGGCGGTTATTGTCGACAATAGCGGTAAAAAGCTGCAGCAGCTAACCACCGCAATCTGCAAAAAGGAAAGGCTCTCATGGCCTGGCCCCCGTTCATTCAGTCCACCAGGTGAAACGCCCCACGAAGGACTGAGAGGCACTCTGGCTGGAGTCACCAGTGCGCTTTACACTATGATCAGTGTGTGCGGGTCTGTGATTTTGGACTTCACGGCCTTCGGCCGTGAGGTCCAAAATCACAGACCAGCACACAGAGATTCTTCGAGGCGGCATAGACACTCAATTAATAGGCCTGTGCCTCTTCGGGTTACACGCCGCCATGGACAGTCTCTCTTACTATGTCTACATCTGTCTGCTGTGCGCTCATCAGAATGGTGATGTGAGTCATCCGATTTAAGCCTGAGGATTTATTTTTTTTATAAAGATATTATTATGGGGACTGGCACAAGCGAAGGTTGATGCTATTGACTGCTTTGAAATTCACTTAACCTTTCACTGCGAGTGGACGCATATCGTGTTTCTGCTTGCTTTTTTTTTTTTTTTTTTGAATTTGTTTCAGTCAACGCCAAAGAGAAGCAGCCGGCCGGCCGGGGGGTGGGGGGGTGGGGGGGGGGGGGGAATGGATACAAAGTGGTGTCAGCAAGAGGCATAGATCCTCATGAGCCCCCGCTAAAGCGGGGGCTCATGAGGATCTATGCCTCTTGCTGCTGGATTGGGTTCACCTTTTCTCCACGGTGATGGGGTTAAATAGATGTTCGTCGCTTTACTTACACCATGAAAGAAAACCGCGTGATCGCTTTTTTGAATACCATTGGCCGGCCGAGCCGCCACTTTTTCGAGTAAAGGTCGAGACCGCTAGCTAATTAGCGTGGTCGGTGAGGCTTTTTAGTAGTGTTTCTAGACTCAACAGGCGTAATTTGGAGCGGGTCGACAGCACTCCTAAGTCACACATCGTGTTGTCACGAGTCGTTTGTTTTCCCGAAATTTTCGGAGTACTTAGCACAATGCCGCGCAAGCACGAATGAAATTATGGCCGTGGAACACTGCAGCGATCTACTGCCTTAAATCGTATGAGGCCGGTGAAGTGAATCATGTTTCCGACTCACATCACACTTGTGTCAACCTTCGCCTGCGTAAGGGGCGTGAATGAGGCGTGAGAGTATAGCGTGTCCCCAAACGTAGTGCAAACTAAGACAGTCTGAGTTTGACGTCATCTTGAAAGTTTCAGTGCTTGGGGGGAGGGGAAGGGGAGAAAGGGGGAATGGGGGATGGGGCAAGAGGGGGAAAGGGGACTTGCGCGTGTTCAGGCGTATGTATCATAATCGGGGTGAATGCATGGCCTACTCTTATGTACAGTGGTACCTTGCTCAAGCGGCCATCTGGATAGGAAGGAATCAGTTTTAGACGACCTCATAATTATTCAGTCCTGGACCCTTTGCAGTTTAGTTTTATTGTAAATATTATTTGGCAGCCTCTTATGTGACATTATTATTGCAGTCTGACGTTTCCACGTAAATAAATAATAAACACAAATAAATGAATAAATAAATAAATAATTTAAAATATAATAATACATTAAAAAATAATAAATAATAAATAACATAAATAAATAAATAAATAATAAATAAATAAATAAATAAATAAATGCATAAATAATACATAATGATTAAAAATAAATAAATGATAAATAGATACATAAATGATAATTAAATAAATAAATAAATAAATAAACTCCTTGTTCCAGCTACATCGCTGATTAAGTAATGACACACTACTAAAGCGAAGTAAATGGACTGTCACAGTCGATCCATCTGCCGCAACCGATATAAGTAGCCCCTAGTGGACCCATACGCCACCGAATTTCTGAAAAATGAGAATAGAAGCTTGAATACGATTTCATTTGAACATGTTTAACTGTATACGGAGGTAAATACTGATCGGGAGTAATGCTCGGAGAGTGAGGTGTGAGCTGAACCAGGGGAATTTAAAGAAGGGAGGGGAGCGGGGAGGGAAGGGGCGTGAGGTGTATTCATGGTAGCTCGGGTGTAAAACAGGAGCGGGAGGGAGGGCGCCTGCGGGAATTCACTCCCTCTGCCCCCCTCCCTCCCGCCCCTGTGTTGGTTGAGGGAGGGAGGTGGGGGGGGGGGGGGTACAGGGGAGGGGGTGGTAGTCTTTGAGGGCACCTGTATAGACCTAGTTTGTATAGACCAGGCTTCCGTGGGTAATTATGTTGGCCATTTAGCCTTTGAAATCCCCAAGACTGGTCTGACAAGGTGAGGGACTGCTGACGAGACGGGGCGCTTTCAACCGAAGTGTGGGGGTCAGCGAAACGACGGACTGCCAACAATAATAAGGGTTTGACCTGGAAATTGTCAGTGAAACGTGTATATTAGTGAACTGTGCCAGGCGACCCCCCCCCCCCCCCCCCCAATTGAGCAACTGAGCAATCGGGCAGAAGTCGTATCATGTTAATATGACTCGTGTACAATCGTACACACACGTACTTACTTACTTACGCCTGTCACCCCTACTCGGGTATAGGCCGTCGACGAGAGACCTCCAGCAACTCCTGTCCTGTGCTTCTCCTTCGATTCTACTCCAGGTGGTTCCCAGTCTCTTGATGAGTCTGCTTGGAGGTCTCGACGCCAGGAGTTTCTCGGCCTACCTCTTTTCCTCTTTCCCTGGGGGTTCCATGGCAGTACACACACGTACTGCGTAATTATTATTATTATGTATCATGTACATACTAATATGATCGACATACGTAGACACATGTGCTGTTATTATTATCGTTGTTATTATTATTAGTAGTAGTAGTAGTAGTATTACTATTATTATTATTATTATTATTCATTGTAGCCTTCAGTTCGTGAACTGAAATTAACTGTGAGTAAGTAGTATGCATTGTTGTAAATTTTAACTGTTGCGTTCAGACTGTTTTAAAAATGACATTGCGTGTATTCTGTAAATGATATTGTATTTTGCTCATGTTTTGTACATCTTGTCAAGTGCTTGGAGCTTTAAGCGTGAAATTCACATCTGCTCATACTTATTCTTATTCTTATTCTTGTTCTTATTCTTATTCTTATTCTCTTATTCGTATTCGTATTCTTATATTCTTATTCTTATTATAACTTTTAAAATTCCAGCAAAGCACACTTAAAAAAGAAAATTACAATGCTTATTACACTTTTTTCACACTAGGTATTCGTACAAGAATACAATGCTCTACTTGTCAGTCTTTGGCGAGAGCTATACATCTGGCCAAAGAAAAGTCTTTAAAAACTTTGCATTCTCGTCTGAATGTCCATTGTGAAAAACGAAAATTTAATAAATGTTCTTGTCATTCTCTTTTCCAGCTCCTTTCACTGCTAGTCGACATATTGGATTTTTAAAAAATTGTTTAATATCATCGTAAATTCAAGTCTAAGATCCCCAGCCGTCAGAGGAAAATGGACACAACGTGGTTCCAGCAAGAGGCATAGATCCTCATGAGCCCCCGCAACTTGCGGGGGCTCATGAGGATCTATACCTCTTGCAGTTGGGTAGTGTTCAATTTTTCTCTTCAGAGATTGGATTACGCTTATCTGGTCGGATTTTCTTTGGCTTAGCAGTAACCTTTCTTTTTGGTCTGGCCTGTAACAGCTCAACAGGCACTTACCTCGAGCTATCATCATGTCCACACACCTCCTCTTAGCAGTTCGTCAGTGCTGGATACGAGACTACAAGCTTCTGCGGCGCAGTAAGATTCGCTCTCCCACGACACAAAAACGCCTTGTTCCGTTCACGATCTTTGTGTTCCTTATTTCCATTTCTATAGATAACAGTGACCCCCGGGTAAGTGTCTGACGAAGGAACAGCTGGTGCCGAGCTTGAGTCAGCAAGAGACATATATTCTCATGAGCCCCTGTTAATGCAAGGGTTCATGTGAATCTAAGTCTCTTGCAGGTGGAAGGCGATGAGGCGCCTGTTGTGCTGAATTGCAATTTGAATTTCGAATTCAATGGATGACGCTTTCGCAAGCGAGTGAAAAGGAATTGGTGGGGAAAAAAAGTCGAGAGGACATGCACGCTCTATCTCGAGGACCATGCGCTTGTAGGAGAGAGAAAAAAAAATTAAATTAACAGAAGCATTTGGTTTGGTTTCACTTCCTTTCATATTCTTTCATTTCCTTTTGCGCTTCTTCTTCACAGTTTAAAGCCATCTGCTAAAGAGCAGGCTTTGATTGCAAAACTTTTCCTACACTACGGGTTCTGAATGCTTTCTTGCCTTTAACCATTTTCATCCTGATACACTACTGCATGAAATTAATTTGACTATGATAGTTCAAGGGTGGTGCCAGAATAGCTTGGCGCCTAAGGCGCCAAGCTATTCTGGCACCACCCTTGAACTAAAATGTTTGATCTGTCTCCTAGTTTGTCATGTGGCCTTCATAGGACGATAACAAATTCTTATATAAATCAGCCTCAGGATGTCATGGGTTAACTAAGAATTTCGACCCTTCCTTTTATAATTAAAATTGTATGTGAGCAGGCACACTTTACATATGGTTTTAAATGCACCTTGTGCGCATCAGTGCTACTCTCCTACGTACAAATGAGAAGAACAGCAGACACATGTTTAATTTCACGACATTCCATTTTTTATCAGTTATGTCAGTACTTTTGCCGCAGCATCCACTCAATCATTTATTGTCGGACACATAAAGGAGAATCCGAAATAGCTCAGGCGGTTAAGCGTCGGAGCAGGAGAACGAAGGGATTTGCCGGGTCGTCGTTTCGAATCCCCGTTCCGGCCCCGGTAGCTGGACTCGCAATCCAGGGGGAAAAGACGGGTTTGTTCAATAGCATGTCCGTTGAAAGGTCCTGGTAAATCAAAGTGGCACAGTTGGAGTGCGCCTGAGTTGATCAGTGTTCAGGTCGTACTCCACTTGATAGGCAATAGAGATTTCCTTGTCCCCCATAACCCGCCCGTCAGGGCCGTCCGTTATCACTTCGGTGCCGTGGACGCTAAACCAGACGCATAAAGGCATGTACACCAAAGATACACTTATTGCGAGCTAACAAACCTCTCTTTTGCTGCTGAAGATCGAGATCCCTTTAACCCCTTCACTGTCGAGAAAAAAATGAACGCCACACTTCTGCAAGAGGCATAGATCCTCATGAGCCCCCGCAATTGCGGGGGGCTCATGAGGATCTGTGCCTCTTGCTGGCATCACCTGTTCATAGGACGCCTGGAGCTCTTTCGCGTTAAAAATTGACACAGATTTCATACGCGCAATGTAATGATCAATAGCAGCGAAGGAGTTCGGCGTTTGCATGTGTGGCTTGCGACCGAAATGGCCAGACTAAAAGCCGACTAGAGTGCGAAGCTTTTGTGACGAGGACAGGTAATCACATTCGAAATTCATCAATCAAAACGGGATCGTGTGTGCTCAGCAGACGACAAAAGCGTCTGACGTAACAAATGTCGCAACGCAATTCACAACACCTTCACTACCTTTTGAGCTCTGCTGGTTAATACTTCCGAGATAATATATATATTCTATATGCATGGGTGGCAGTCTTCAGTCCTGGAGACTGATTCAGCTTTTTCAAAGCCCCTATTCAGCTGAATTTCAGCTTTTTTTAAGTTCAGACAGTACATGCCTTCAGCCAGTCTGTTCCATCTTGCAAGAGGCTTAAATTCTCATGAGCCCCTGCATCTCATCAGAATAGTGTCTCTTGCTGGCCACGGATTATGGAGCAGAGTCCATTGACTGTCGTTTCAACTTTTCGCACAGGCAACCCTGCATACGAAACATGTTGATCTTCTTGACTTTTTATATTCGAAGTGAGGACGTAATTGTAACTTTAGTTAGTCTGTCAGCCAGCCGATTTAGTCATTTTGTAAATTCAGTTCGGTTAGTAAATCAGTTATTCATGTACATGTCTGTGCCTGTATGAACAGCTGCTCGACATTTTTACATGTATGCAAATGTTTTATTATGCTAGCCCCAATGCAAAAGAGAAGGATAGGAACAGCCGGGTAGTGAGTTTGAGCCACCGTCCCGGCCGTTGTAGCTGGACTTGCAATCCAGGGGGCGGAGGTGGGGGGAGGGGGGGGGGGAAGACGGGCTTGTTCTCTAAGTATGTCAGTTGAAAGGACTCGATGATGACATAGATCCAAATCAAAATGTCGCAGCTGTAGTGCGCCTGAACTGGTCAGTGTTCAGGTCGTACTCCATAGGTAATAGATGTCCTTGTCTCACAGTGTAACTCTTAACCCATGACATCCTGAGCCTGATTTTATTTTTAATTTGCTTATTATCCTATGAAGGCTACGTTATAGATTAATAGTAATTATTATTGTTATTATTATTATTATTATTATTATTATTAATATTAGGAAATAGATTAGGAGATAGATCAACCATAATAGTTCAAGAGTGGTGCCAGAATAGCTTGGCGCCTAAGGCGCCAAGCTATTCTGGCACCACTCTTGAACTATTATGGTCAAGTTTATTTCAAGCAGTGGTGTATCAGGAGGAAGAGGGTTAAGGCGTGGACGTAAATACCCCGAACAAACAACTGAACCAAAAGACTTGACCTGGAAGCCAAGGAAGTCGTATTCTGCAGACCCGGGCATAAATATTAACCCCCCTTCGTGCATGCAGCCCCTGTCTCTTGCTGGCCATGGATTATGAAGCATAGTCCGTGGACCATCATTTCAACTTTTCCCTGTTTACAGTACAAACGGCAGCAAGCACAATGGGATGAATCAACTGCAAGAAGACTCCACATTCAAACACTAGTCTTCAAAAGCGTTTAACTCAATCAAGGCGCCCCGCATCAATAGCTGCGCAAGTGTCGTATAGCGTTGCCTGCGGCAACGCTATACGACACTTCCACAGCTATTGATGCGGGACTCCTCAAATGAGTTACTATACTCGACCTCGCGAGAAGGTGCTGCACCCTGGTGCATTATGCATGCAGTTTTGCAACTTCTTACAGATCAGTGACCCTCAGTTTCCGTTTCAAACAGACAACATAATAGCTACAGTGTACATACTTCTTTTTATTACGACTCTATTTCAGTCTTTCGGCACGCGTGCCTAACTAATTTATTACATTTTCCTGGGTGTTTTATTTGGATCTGTTTTGGCTAGACTCTGTCTTGTTTTTTTGTTCCTTCATTTGGTCGGTCGGTCGGCTGTTGTTTGTTTGCTTGTTTGTTTGTTTGTTTGGCTGTTTGATTGATTGTTTGTTTGTTTGTTTGCTTGCTTGCTTGCTCGTTTGTTTGTTTGTTTGTTTGTTTGTTTGTTTGTTTATTTGTTTGCTCGCTTGCTTTTTTTGTCCCCTCGCGTGCTTGCTTGTTTGTTTGTTAACTTTCTTCGTTCGTGCCTTACTTAGTTAGTTAGTTAGTTAGTTAGTTAGTTAGTTAGTTAGTTTGTTTGTTTGTTTGTTTGTTTGTTTGTTTGTTTGTTTGTTTGTTTGTTTGTGTGTGTTTGTTTGTTTGTTTGTTTGTTAGTTAGTTAGTTAGTTAGTTAGTTAGTTAGTTTGTTTGTTTGTTTGTTTGTTTGTTTGTTTGTTTGTTTGTTTGTTTGTTTGTTTGTTTGTTTGTTTGTTTGTGTGTGTTTGTTTGTTTGTTTGTTTGTTAGTTAGTTAGTTAGTTAGTTAGTTAGTTAGTTAGTTTGTTCGTGCGTTCCTTCGTTCGTTCGTTTTCCGTCCGTTCGTTCTTTCGTTCTTTCTTTCTTTCTTCTTTCTTTTTTTCTTTCTTTCTTTCTTTTTTTTCTTTCTTTCTTTTTTTCTTTCTTTCTTTCTTTACCTGCTCTTTCTTTAGTTCCTTCGTTAGTTTGTTTGGCTTTTTGGTGGAATTTTAGCGAGTGGGTGGATGGAACGGTGGGTGGGTTGACAGTTGTGCTTGTTTCAGTGTTTGTTTGCTTGTTTGTTTGGTTGGTTGGTTGGTTGGTTGGTTGGTTGGTTGGTTGGTTGGTTGGTTCTTTCTTTCTTTCTTGTTTGTTTCTTTGTTTGTTTTGTTGTTTACTTTGTTCGTTGGTTCCTTGATCAGATACATGTAGACCTACATGCAGTTACCATCTTGACTACTGAACCTTTACCGCGCCGAAACACACCCCTTTAACCCATAGCATACTGAGGCCAAAAGCTTCAAATTTGTACACTGCCATATGCAAGCTACATCATAGTACTTACAGATAAGGATATAGACCAATGGCTTTAGTTCAAGGGTGGTGCCAGAATAGCTTGGCGCCTAAAGGCGCCAAGCTATTCTGGCACAACCCTTGAACTATTTTAGTCAAACTTATTTCACACACTGGTGTATTCCGAATGATAAGGGTTAACAACAACACGACACAAACCAACCATGCCGACTTGGTTCAAGTACAACTGACAGTCTGTGATCCTTTCGGGTATTTCACGGTCATCGCGCAAGGTAGAATGGTGTCACTGGCCGCTCCTAGTGGCCACATTCCGCCAGTCCCCTGTACCAAAGCTTTGCACGGTCCGCAAGAGGCATAGATATTCATGAGCCCATTACAGAATGCAGTACTCATGAACATCTATGCGGCCTCTGGCTTGAACAAGTTTCAATCCAAAACCGAAAATCTACATCTATGAAGAGGTGTGACTGAAATTTGGTCGTTGCGTGTGTGACTTGTTCTGAAAGTCCCCCAGTAAAACGTTGTCTGTCTGTAAGAGGCATAGATTTACATTAGCCCCTGCATGCTTGCTGGGGCTCATGAAAATCCCTGCCTCTTGTACATATAGATATTGTTCATTTGCAGCTAAGAGAAGAGTGAATGAGGACCGGACATTCATTTTGCGGAATACAGTGTGTGACTGATTCTGAGGGTCCTCCGAACACCAACTCAGTAATACCACTCGCAGACAAGCCGCTTTGGATCCCCCCACCCCCACCCCACCCTCCTTCCTGCCCCCCGCATTCTCTCACGCTCTCCCTCCATCCCAAATACGTGTCGATCGCGATTTTAATGTGGGGCGCCGTTTACTCTAAACTCGAAGCAACGAGAACTTAAAGGGCGCAATGCACTCTATGGCAATCCTATCACTTCGGAACACAGCAAACAGCGTCTTATAAAGTCGACTGTCACATCACAATAATTATTTTAGTCAAAATAACGTAAATCTTATAGATATAATAGAAAAAATAAAGCTACATAGCAGTATAATAATAATAAAAACAAGA
Source organism: Semisulcospira habei (assembly GCA_036245525.1). Lineage (NCBI taxonomy): Eukaryota > Metazoa > Mollusca > Gastropoda > Semisulcospiridae > Semisulcospira > Semisulcospira habei. The sequence continues at coordinate 286,919,213 of BTPG01000001.1, forward strand.
AGAATGTCATTATTATTATTATTACTATTATTATTATTATTAATGAAACACTTATGTAAAGTGTAGTTTCCCATTGAAAAAAAGTTTCAAAGTGCTACAGCAAGCAAACATACATAGAACAAAATAATTATATACACAGCACACACACAAAAACAACAACAACAAAACATTGCATGTTTTTAAACACCATTTAACATTGTTAAATTAATATGTCAAGGCAAATCTATTAGGCAAGTTTTTATGACATACAAAATAATTATGTTTGCATAGGTAATAATGTGGGGTTGTTTGGTGGGTTTTTTCATGCTTCCCCCTTCGCGTTCCTTTCCCCCTAAAACCATGTTATCCGATATAAAAACTTTTTCTGTTATGATATATGTGTGAAATGACATTAACACAGCATAGCCCCGACGCACTATAGCACTAAATGGATGAACAATGATAATTCAAGGGTAGTGCTACCCTTATCATGGTCCATCAATCTCCTGCCTGCAACTGCAATATTCATTAGGTGACACCTCCAGAATTTGGGAATTGTATCCTCGGGTTTAAATTGGTTAAAGACTATTCTTATTCTGGTTCTGAGTGATCAGAGCCCCTAAAATAGCTTGTGAGGATGTATACCTCCCGGTGGCATCATTTGTATCCGTGTGTTTCAGGCAGACAGGATTTTCAGATTAGAGTCTGTGAGGGTTTCAGAAACACAATTCTGTCTGCTGCGCGTTGTAGAGTAACACACCACGCCTCGTAGCTGAAAAACTCACCGACAATTCAGCCCACAATTCCGTAAAACCATGTGGTATATAATAATCATATTCAACACCAAGACTGAAATTGTAACTTCAGGATATTGTTTTCAAGGTCTTGTTTTATTTTGTTTGGTAACACAAAATGTTGAAAATTGAAACAAGTCGTTTCCAGCTGCTTATGCCATTCGAAATCTGAATCCTCAGGTGAAAAAAATCTGCATTGATGATGCAGGCTCGGGTGAACTTCAAAGACTCAATTAAGCACACGCAGAATATCATATGACAAGCAGCTTGTGTAAATTACACCATCCGACAGTAGTAATATTAGGTATTAACTCTGCAAGGGGAAGGCTTGCATATTAACCTTTCAGGGTTTTTCTTTTTGTGTTTGAAAAATATAAAGAGAACCAAAACACAGAGGTCTGTCTTCTCACGCGTTAATCCGTGTAGTGGGCATTTTGCTCCCCAGCACAAACCACCCACCCGGGATCCTGTGAACCGCATGTCCCAGACAAATAACCCACCCCTCCACCCTTACCCTCACACTTTTCCCCACACCTCTCTCCCTTTAGGGGTACCTGGGTGTGGTCGGGTAGGGGTCCCCCCCACCCGACCTCACCCCAGCACCCCTAAGAAGTCGGGTACCCGCCACCCGTCCCCGTCAAGAGTTCTAGGCTAAGAATAGCGGGTATATAAGGCCTGGATCGTCTGAGAATCAGGGGATTGTCCCGGCAAAAAGGGTAGCGGGGGGAGATTTGGAGCGAGCGGCCGATTATTAGATGGACCGATTTTTTTCGAGGGAGATTTTAGAGCGAGGCGGCCCAGCCACGGTGGTGACTCTGGAGGCAGAGTTAGTTTCCAAGACGGAGTTGACCCTCTTACTGTCGGGGCCGGACGAAGACTTACCCATCTGCAAGAGACATAAATCCTCATGAGCCCCCGCAGTCGCGGGGGCTCATGAGGATTTATATCTCTTGTTAGTCTTATGTTCTTTACACCCGTGTTTGGCTCCATCATGAATTTCATTTGTTTGTTTGTTGTAGTTGGGGGGGGGGGGGGGAAGTCGTCTTCTCGTGAGTGCCGGTCAGTCTGCAGTGGTTTTAGACACGAAATCCGCGATCACTGGCAGCGAAGGGTTTCAGTTTTCAGTTCAGGTTGTGAGGTTCTCGATCTCGTAAGGGGTGACGCGTTTACAATAATGTTGTCATTAGTTTGTTTGTCTTGCTGTATGCTTGTCCCTCCGTCCACAGACTCTCGACTGCAAACCCGTAACGTGTCTGTATCACGCCTCCTGTGCGTACCGTCTCTCTGTGCACACAGCTGTGCACAGAAAGACGGAATAAACACGAGGAGTGATACAGAAAACTTACGGGTTTGCAGTGGAGCGTCTGTGTTTTTTTCGGTCGGTCGCTTGGGCAGTTGGTAGTGCATTTGGTTGAATGGATGCTTCGTCGGTTGGTTGCTTTAGATTTCCTTACGATCTAGAGACGTTTGGTTGAAAATAAAAGACGAGAACAATTTAATTTTAATTTTAGCCACAACGCCAAGATTTTCGCCTCTCGTAATCGACTTCAGAGCAAAAGAACATCAGACATTAGGGTACGGATCTACTATGGTAATGTAAAGGATTTGTCTGATTAGTTTGGGTTTTTTGTTTTGTTTTTCATTAGCTTGGCTACCTATATATTAACCCATTGCGTCCCAGGTACGAAATATCCACATTTTGGAGTTGTCCTCTGAGGACTGCATTACAATACAGGAGACAGATCGACCTTGATAGTTCAAGGGTGGTGCCAGAATAGCTTGGCGCCTATAGGCGCCTAGCTATTCTGGCACCACCCTTGAACTATCATGGTCAATCCCTATCTTGCTGTGGTGTGTCGGGACTGAATGAGTTAATGCCGTATTATAATGCGAGAGATGATGATGGTACGCTCAGACGCAAGAGAGATAATGAGTTTTTCACCGTGAGACTCCCGACACTTGGTCTCTCCCCCCCCCCCCCCTCTCTTCCATGTCCCGCCTCCCAAACCTTCTTCGCTTCCCCTCAACCTTTCCTGCAGAACACCTTGTACAGGTTTACCCCGTGAAGGCAATGGACAGTAATCTACTTATGTGAAAAGCAATATTTCCATAAATTATCATTGTAATACAGAAACCCTTGTATATAATTAAATCGCCAGGCGCCAATTTTCTTCTTCTTGTTATTTACGAAATAGTGAAGTAATGTACGCAGAAAGAGTTGCTGTGCTTAGTTAGTTATTGGGGTTTAACGCCGAGAAGGCGACCCTCTCCGCCTCCACATCCCCGCACCAAACTCAGCACTTTCGGCCCCCGCTCCTTCTCAGTATACGGCCCATCCACCTGGAACACTCTTCCACTCTCTCCGTCAGAAACACTCTCTCTCTCTCTCCTCCTTCCAGTCCGCCCTCAAAACTCACCTCTTTCAACAGTTCTAGCACTATACCACCACACTCCCCACCCTAAGCAGACTGTCGTAATGTATTTCACTATTTGTGGTACGTGAGTCGTTGTCTAAAGCGTGCGCATGCGTGCGCGAGTTGTAAGCCGTGCGCGCTAGAGTTATAATTATTATAAGATAAGCGCATTATAAATACCGTAATAATTATTTATTATAAAGTCATCTCAAGGCGGAAAGGGTATAAAAGTCTGGTCAGCCAGATTAAGAGAAAGGTCTTAAAACATGATGTAAATACAGTTTTAAAGTATTCTTAGCTAAAAGGTCACACAGGTCAATCGTACATGTTTACAGCGACGTTGGAAGTTCATAAGAGTCAGATTTATATAGACTACAGAGACTTACATTTTGTAAAACAAATTGGTTTCCTTTAGAAAGCTGATGTGGGGACGTCTGGAAAACTGTTGTTATATCCGACTTTTGTAATATCCGACCCATAGGGGTCCGTGGATAGTAGCTTTGACTAATGCAAATCCACTGTGCCACCGCGTGCGCCCAAGCGCCTATACTAAGCTCAAGACTAAATATTTAGTCTTGAGCTTAGTATAGGCGCTTGCGGTGGCGCAGTGGATTTGCATTAGTCAAAGCTACTATCCACGGACCCCTATGAACCGACCTTGTTATAAGCGGAGTCGAGTGAACAATGATAATCTTGCCTTTTCCAAACTCGACGTCATGTCTTATGACTTCACAAAGCAGCAGGTCACATTGACAAACACTCAACGCTTGTACGTGTAAAATTGAAATTTCTACACTTCACGATTGTTTGTTTGCCAAGCTCTTTTTTTTCAAGTCGCGCAGAAAGTTGATCGACCGTGACACTTCAAGGGTATTGCCTGAATAGCTTGGCGCCTGTCCAGGCGCCAAGCTATTCAGGCACTAACCTTGTCAAGTTAGATCCATCTCCCTCGATAGACTTGAAGGTCGTGATAAGCAAACAATAGAAAAATGTGGGAAAGTGAGTACCATTGAGCTAGCTGTCACAGCTATCACAGCCTGCCTGCAGGTATATCAGTAAGCTTCCGCATGCAGCAAAACGCCAAATGGGTCTACCCAACTGATCAGTTTGCTGTTATTTTACAGTCTACTTCGCCCGCATGGAGACCCGAATGCTTTCATTGTCATTTCCGTAGTTTGCTGTTATTTTACAGTCTACTTCGCATGGAGACCCGAATGCTTTCATTGTCATTTCCGTAGTTTGCTGTTATTTTACAGTCTACTTCGCCCGCATGGAGACCCGAATGCTTTCATTGTCATTTCCGAAGTTTGCTGTTATTTTACAGTCTACTTCGCATGGAGACCCGAATGCTTTCATTGTCATTTCCGTAGTTTGCTGTTATTTTACAGTCTACTTCGCATGGAGACCCGAATGCTTTCATTGTCATTTCCGTAGTTTGCTGTTATTTTACAGTCTACTTCGCCCGCATGGAGACCCGAATGCTTTCATTGTCATTTCCGAAGTTTGCTGTTATTTTACAGTCTACTTCGCATGGAGACCCGAATGCTTTCATTGTCATTTCCGTAGTTTGCTGTTATTTTACAGTCTACTTCGCATGGAGACCCGAATGCTTTCATTGTCATTTCCGTAGTTTGCTGTTATTTTACAGTCTACTTCGCCCGCATGGAGACCCGAATGCTTTCATTGTCATTTCCGTAGTTTGCTGTTATTTTACAGTCTACTTCGCCCGCATGGAGACCCGAATGCTTTCATTGTCATTTCCGAAGTTTGCTGTTATTTTACAGTCTACTTCGCCCGCATGGAGACCCGAATGCTTTCATTGTCATTTCCGAAGTTTGCTGTTATTTTACAGTCTACTTCGCATGGAGACCCGAATGCTTTCATTGTCATTTCCGAAGTTTGCTGTTATTTTACAGTCTACTTCGCATGGAGACCCGAATGCTTTCATTGTCATTTCCGTAGTTTGCTGTTATTTTACAGTCTACTTCGCCCGCATGGAGACCCGAATGCTTTCATTGTCATTTCCGAAGTTTGCTGTTATTTTACAGTCTACTTCGCATGGAGACCCGAATGCTTTCATTGTCATTTCCGAAGTTTGCTGTTATTTTACAGTCTACTTCGCATGGAGACCCGAATGCTTTCATTGTCATTTCCGAAGTTTGCTGTTATTTTACAGTCTACTTCGCATGGAGACCCGAATGCTTTCATTGTCATTTCCGAAGTTTGCTGTTATTTTACAGTCTACTTCGCATGGAGACCCGAATGCTTTCATTGTCATTTCCGAAGTTTGCTGTTATTTTACAGTCTACTTCGCATGGAGACCCGAATGCTTTCATTGTCATTTCCGTAGTTTGCTACAAGCGAATTTGTTTTATATAATGAAAAGGCTTTGTCGTGACCTCTAAAACTGTGTTGTTATATCCGACTTGTGTTATGTCCGACCTCGCTTTGAGCGAAATTGTTTACATTTTTTTTTTAAACTGGGTTAACTGGCGATTTGCTATATCCGAAGTTTACTTACTAAGTTCTTTTAAATAATAATAATAATAATTTTTTTTTTAAATTAAAAAGTCTAATTAACTTTTAAAAATTAAAAAATAAATTAAATTTAAAAAAATAATTTAGATTTTTAAAAATTTAGAAATAAATTAAATTTAAAAAATTAAATTAGATTAAACACACACACATACACACACACACACACACACACACACACACACACACACACACACACACACACACACACACAAAACGCATCATTGAAAGGCATACCAGTCTGGACCTCTAAATCCCGCCGTGAGAAGGCCTTAGTTGCCTGCTCGGTGTTAAACCCAAATAACTAACTAACTAACTGGACCTCTAAACAGTGTCGTTATGCCCGAATGTTTTGTCATATCAGATCTTGTTTTAAGCGGAGTTTACTCCACTTATTTATATAACTGTCTGATCTGTCTCCCGCAACTGGTGCTGGAGGTGGAGAGAGTGTTTCGGTCGTGACCGGATCAGTCTGTGTTTTTTTCTAGGTTTCTTTTTTTTTTTTGTTTTGGTTGTTGTTGTTAGAACAGAGGGGCTTTGTTTAGGTTTATGTGTACTGACTGAGTCATGAGCATTGAATTAAAAGTCATAGCTTATGTACAGTCTCCGATCCAAATCCGTTTCATGTGCAGAAGGAATAGATTCGCATCAGCCCAGGCAGCCGAATAGTCTCACGAGAATCTAGCTCTATGCCTCATGCTGACCATCGATCTTTTCTAGTTACCGTTTATTTTTTATATTTATTTATTTTACTTTTTTAAAACTCAGGGCGTTGTTCCGCCAATCCCTTCACTGCAGAGAAATAGTGAACACGAGCCAACTGCAAGAGGCATAGATCCTCATGAGCCCCCGCGACTGCGGGGGCTCATGAGGATCTATGCCTCTTGCTGAGACCGATTTGTACCCATGTTCCTTAGACGGCAGTGGTTTTTGGTGGTTGAATGAACCAAGATTTCAGAAACAAAATATGCGGCCAGTGAAATGGAAGGGATTTAACTCTGCAAGTTCACCAGCGGGTGCACGTTCTTGTTTTGTGTGAGCGTGCATGTGTGCGTGCGTGCGTGTGTGATAAAACAAACCAAAATTACATTTGCGTTTCTTTATAGACACCCTCTCAAGTCTAGAAAGGGTTAATAATTGACAATATCTCCTTTGTTTATTTATTTAAATGTTATTAGTATGTCCTACAATAATGCAGAGAAGAACCCAACGGAGAAAGAAACACGCTTACAAAAGACAGTTACAACACAATTTATTACTATTTGGGGTAAATACCCTTTTTCAAAATAGACAAACAAACAAATATAGAGATCAGTCGCTACTTACCTTCGTTATCGCAAAAGGAATGTATCAACCTTTTTCTTCTTCTTCTTTTTTTTTTTTTTTTTTTTTTTATTAAAGAATAATGCTACACATAATGGCTAACTAAACTTATGAAGCCGTTTTAATGTCATAAAATGAAAGACTCTTCGGCCATTCTTCTCCTTTGTGAGGAGGAGAGAGTTCCACCGACTCGCACCTGAAGTCAGTTGCAGGTGAGCACAGTCCTACGCCAGCCACTAAGCAAGGCGCTCCGCCTTAGCGTGAGTGAGTTTAGTCCTGCGCCAGCCACTAAAGCAAGGTGCTCCGCTATAGCGGAGCACCGTTCTTGGTGGCTGGCGCAGGACTAATCTCAAGCAACTGCCCCGATGGGTAGTCGAAAACCGTTGTTACGTGTGTCTAGTGACATGGATTGTAAAATGAAAGGTTGAAAGTTTCAACTGAGGCAAGACAACCTTGTTAACTTTCTACCCCAGACACACCACAGCAAGATAAGGATCGACCATGATAGTTCAAGGGTGATGCCAGAATAGCTTGGCGCCTATGGGCGCCAAGCTATTCTGGCATCACCCTTGACCTATCATGGTCGATCTGTGACCTGCACTCGAGTGCAGTCTTCAGAGGACAACGGCAACATTTGGGGATTTCGGTGTTGGGGTAGAATGAGTTAAGGCGTATTTTTAGCTAACGAAGCCCACACTGCAGCAGATCGCTCTAATTTATTGTTCAATTTATTACACCTTGAACGACACTTTGAGTATATTACAGTTTGGAACGGGACTAAAGTTCTCTGGACTTCAACTTTTATTGGTGTTTTTTTTTTTTAAGGGAAGTGGGGGGGGGGGGGTAAAGGGGAGAAGACGAGGGGGGAGGGGTTGGGGGGTTGGAGAGGTTTTGGGTGGGTCGTCTTGTTTTCATTGTGGTCAAGCTGCAAGAAGCAATGATCCTCACGAGCCTCTGCACTTGCACCGGCTCAGAAGAATATGTTTGTCTTTCTCAACAAACAAAAAAAGAATATCTGATTGTATTATAGATTTCATTGTCTACAGCCTTCTTTCACAAAAGTCTGTAAGCCCTTTTCTGTGTAATGCAAGATATTCATTGTATTACAGTGAAATATCACTTTTCAAAAATAGATTTACCGGCAAGATTCGTGTAGATCAGTTGAGCAATTTGCATCAAGTTATTTTCGAAACTTTTGTTGGACCCCCTCCCCCCCCCCTCTCCCCCCCCCCCTTTCGGGGTAACTGATTCGCCCCTGTAACTGTTGTTTGGAGACAAAATACCAAGTGATTGCAGAGATATTGACGTTTACCATGTGGGTGACATGGAGATTTACAGCAGACCTTTTCACTTCGACAAAATTTATTTATTTTGATCTTCGATAAAACTTCTTTTCTGTTTTCTGCATGCACAATTTATCAAACATGATAGCGACTGCGTAAGACTAGAAGAATTTGAAGTGATGCTTCAAAAACATCTTGTAGTTTACGAGTTAACCCATTCAGCCCTGACGCCCTACAACAGGAGATGAGTCAACCATGATAATTCAAGGGTAGTGCCAGATTAGCTTGGCGCCTGTCGGCGCCAAGCTAATCTGGCACTGCCCTTGACTTATCATGGTCGATCCATCTCCTGCAACTGGTGCATAGTCATTAGATGACGCCTCCAAAATTTGGGAAATACGGCCGTCGGGCTGAATGAGTTAATAGAGATGCATTACTGTCTGAGACCAACCCTGGGTTCGCTACTGATTTGGCTTGTGTTTTGAAACCCTTCAAAACACACATATGTTTCCGATTGTGTTGCAAATTAGTGACACATTTTACAAGGAAAAGATCAATGTTTAATCTCCAGCTGAAAAAAGTAACAAAATTCCGTCTATTTTACAAGTAATAATAAGTATTTTCAAGTGTAACAAAGCTCCTGTTCGCCGACATCGGTAAGGTTTCGCTGCCCGGCAATTCCGTGAATTGTGCCTAGACCGTCATTTCTCTCATTAAGGCAATCCAAACCCAAAAAGGTGACTTCCAAGCGTGTAAAATGCAGAGAAGAAACCAACGGAGAAAGAAACACGCTTAGAAAAGATTGTGTAGTAACTGTCTTTTCTAAGCGTGTTTCTTTCTCCGTTGGGTTCTTCTCTCACTAAGGCAGAATTCAAAAGTTTCTCTTTTCATGTTACTTTTTCCCCCTTCTTTTTCTTTCCAGAGCTCTATCGGTTTTCATGCCCTTAATCCCCAGTTTTCCCGTTCTTTTGTCAGTCACTGAGTCACTGTCTGTGTTTGCCTGGCTTCATGATTTCTCAACGTAGCATATCAGTTGCCCTGCAAAATGAACCCCACATCGAACGGAATGTAGCTGGAGCCTGTGTCGGACAGCAAGTGGTATAGATTCTCTTGGGCCCCTGCTGACGCAGGGGCTCATGAGACTCTATGCCACTTGAAGATGGCCGTGGAGTAGAGACTTTTACAACTTGATTTACATGGTTCAAGTGACTCTTTTGAACCTACTGGGATCAGAATAGTTGGGTTTTTTTTTGCCTGAGTCAACCGTAATTCTAGCTATCGGTTGTTTTTCCTTATGTCTTTTGCTAAATCAAGTTTTGGCGCGTTTTATTTATTTATTTATTTATTTATTTATTTATTTATTTATTTATTTATTTATTTATTTATTTAGTGATATGTACATTCATTCATTCATTCATTCATTCATTCATTCATTCATTCATTCATTCTTTCATTCACTCATTTATTGATTCATTCATTCATTCACTCATTCATTGATTCATTCATTCATTCATCCATCCATTCATTCAGTCAGTCAGTCATTCTTCTTATTTAATTATTTATGAGAGCTGTATGCGGTTTGGTATGTTAGAGTTAGTTTGACTATAATGTTTATTTGTTTTATGTGTTAACAATGGTTGCTCGTTTATATGCAACAAAATTCCAAATATTTATGCAAATGGTAATAACGTTTATCTCATCTCATCTCATTTCATCTCATCTCAAGTTATCTTATCTTATCTTATCTTATCTTATCGTATCTTATCTTATCTTATCTTATCTTATTATCTTATCTTATCTTCTTATCTTATCTTATCTTATCTTACCTTCTTATCTTCTTATCTTATCTTCTTATCTTATCTTTCTTATCTTATCTTATCTTATCTTCTTATCTTATCTTATCTTATCTTATCTATTTATTTACATACGTCTTTGTTTATAACAAGGTCAAATATAACAAAGTCGGATTTTACAACATTTTTAAGAACAGGTTCCGACAACACTTTTTCTATGCAAATTATTTCGCTTATAACACACTTCGAAAATAACACCGAGCACATTCGGGTCCCCCGCTGATTTTGTTCTATATCCAAAGTTTGCTGTATTTATTTATTTATTTAACTCATTTGAGACGTGCCGCCTACGGATACGCGGCGATTCGCCGCGTATCCGTAGGCAGCAGTCTCGATTGAGTTAATCAATTATTTATTTATTTATTTATTTTGCTGCTTCGTTCTTCGTTCGTGCTTTATTTATTCGTTCGTTCGTTCGTTCGTTCGTTTGTTTGTTCGTTCGTTTGTTGGTTTGTTCGTTTGTTTATTTACAACTTTGTGAACAAAATGTCCACGTCAAACTATGATTCTACACCATGAACGTTCGTATACTTTCATGCCCAACTCGGTGAGGGCTTTTAACCTTTGACCGGTGAATTACCTGCTTTTCCCCCATTTAAAATGAACAATATCAACTTTGTCACTGCTTTTCCACCAATCAAAAACGTCAATACAAACCTGAGGACCGGCCAACTCCACGGGATACTTGTTGGACTCTTGCAGGACCTGGTCGTTTTCTCGTTGACCTGTTGTGATCCAGGTTGGTTGTTGAAGTGTTATAATTGTATGGCCAGTGACGTTAGTTAGTTAGTTTTATTATGTTTAACGCCGAGCAGGCAACTAAGGCCATCTCACGGCGGGCCAGTGACATGAATAGCAGCCACTTTCGTGTTCACCATTAACAATCGAGCATCAGTCAATGAAAAAGTGACCACGCCTGTTACAGAAAAGAAGAAGAAAATAGGGAAACAGTGAAAGCGTACGAATAGTAGAGAAAGAAACGTTTATTTGCGCCTTTACACACCTTCCGGGGTACATATGTTTGACTGCGTTCAAGCAACGTGAATAACGTGGACACAATCCAGCATCTTTGAAAAATCAAACGGCCCTATTGATGGAGGGATTTCAATACCATTTGACCCTCCCACCCCCCACCCCCGCCTCTCTCCTCCCTCCGCCCTCATGGCCGCGATTTGCTGACCATGCAAAGCTGTCAGTACCTTGTGATGGCTAGGAGCCCGACCACAAGTAAATAATAATAAATAAATCAGCGCATTAAATAGGCGCTTTGTCCCAGTTAAAAATCGGCTCAAAGCGCCTCCGCGAACTGAACCCAACAAGCACGCTCACGTGAATCACGCGCATTCACTCACACACTGTATATAAACACAGAACATTCACCTGGTGCTGAGGGCAAGCTCGAGCGATCTACTGAAGTTTTTTTTTAATTCAGATCGTTTATATTTGAAATTTGATTAAGTGGGCTGAAATTGATACCAAAGTAGTTAGTACAATTGTTATGGATGGTTTCAGTCAAAATAGAAGGTGACACCTTTATCCCAGCAGGCATAGATCCTCATGAGCCCCCGCTGGAAGCGGGGGCTCATGTGGACCTATGCCTCTTGCATGCCTTGACACAAATACATATTATTTATTTTTATTACTATCATATTTTTGTGCTTTTTAAATTCGGGGGTTCACGATAATGCATTTTTGCTTGTCCGACCTGGTCATACTCAAAGTTAGATGTTTATATGTGAAGAAATTCCCTGTCTTATACACAGCTAAAGTAAGCTTCCTATAAAAAAAAAAATGTTTAAAAGAAACAGTTGCAGTCTATGAAACTCGTAAGTCAGATCTACAGAAACAGAAATTACTCTAAAATTGCGTGCTTGGTTGTGATAATTTCACCTTACAATCTTTTGTCCGAATAAATAGTACACACATTTGCGAGTTGGCTTAGTCAGTAATTATGAACCTTCGTGCTTGAATCAGCAGTAAGATCCAACAATAACAGACTTAAATACGTTTCTTGTCTACCTTCTCTTATTATTATTTTTAAATACATCAGCGATTAGCTTGGTGGGAAGGCGTTGGCCGATCTCTTTAGAAAGTGACAGGTTGTTATTGGTCAAATAGAAAGGGGTCATTTTTTTTTTTTTTTTTTTTTTTTTTTTTTTTTTTTTTGTAGAATGCGGGTCACGACTGAAATTGTTGACGTAGAAGATTGAGTGACTCCAAAACATGGCCCCAACAACAACAACGAAACAACCAAATAGACGATTTCAGAAGCCGACCAAAAACTGCGCGTATTTTGACGTCAACATTGGACTAACCCTTTGCGTGTCGGTAGCGGTTTTAGTCGCGATGATTCCTGTCGGAATCATCGCGACTAAATCCGCTACCGACAAGCAATGGGTAAAACGCCCTGGGGGTGGTGCGGGGGGGGGGGGGTTGGACTCACGAGGATCAATTCCCCTTGGAGATGTTCCCCTTGGAGATGTTCCCCTTGGAGATGTTCCCCTTGGAGATGTTCCCCTTGGAGTGTTGTTTTTCTATACGTATAGTAGAAGTTGGTTTTCCGCTGTGACTTCGTTCTTGTTGGACGTTGGGAGTCGTTTGTTGCAAACAAAACCTCACTAGTAGATTATGAAATACGACCCAGAGAGTAAGAGATGCTTGGGCAGTCGTTGGCTGTGCGTGGGCCAACAGCGGCCGATCGTCAGCCCGACAGGTTTTTCTTGTTTCCCGGGTAGACCTAAAGTTCTCCCAATGACACAAGCTTTAAAGCTCGAAGAGTGGAACTTATTTCAGACTTATTTAATTTATTTATTTAACTTATTTCAGACTTATTTATTTATTTATTTAACTTATTTCAGACTTATTTAATTTATTTATTTAACTTATTTCAGACTTATTTATTTATTTATTTAACTTATTTCAGACTTATTTATTTATTTAACTTATTTCAGACTTATTTATTTATTTATTTAACTTATTTCAGACTTATTTATTTATTTATTTAACTTATTTCAGACTTATTTAATTAATTAATTTATTTATTTATTTAACTCATTCAGCCCGACGGCCGTATTTCCCAAATTTTGGAGGCGTCATCTAATGAGTATGCACCAGTTGCAGGAGTTGGATCGACCATGATAATTCCAGGGCAGTGCCAGATTAGCTTGGCGCCGACAGGCGCCAAGCTAATCTGGCACTACCCTTGAATTATCATTTTCGACCCATCTCCTGCTGTAGTGCGTCAGAGCTGAATGGGTTAATTGCTTATTCATTCATTCATTCATTATGACTTAAATAACTAAATTACTTTATTACTTTATTACTTTATTTATCTATCTAACTATCTGTCCGTCCGTCTATCTATCTATCTATCTATCCATCCATCCATCCATCCATCCATCCATCCATCCATCCATCCATCCATCCATCCATCCATCCATCCATCTATCTATCTATCTATCTATCTATCTATCTATCTATCTATCTATCTATCTATCTATCTATCTATCTATCTATCTATCTATCTATCTATCTATCTATCTATCTATCTATCTATCTATCTATCATCTATGTTGTGTTGCTGTCTTATGCGCAGCAACTGTTCATTGTGTTTTAAGTGGTAGTGCCTTACTGCGTGATTCACTCAGGACTAATCGGATACTACCCCTTGAGTGTTAACCACAGTATACAGGATTACCTGGAGTCGGCTTTGTCAAGTGTGTCACTCGCCATTGGCGCTTTCTAACTATCGCACAGCGAGAGACTACGACACGCTTGATAGCTACCGAACCCGTTTTTATATTCCATTTATCTTAGTTATAACAGATATTGAATGACTGTCTAATATTTGAAACTCGTGTGACTGTATCATTGTGTCTTTACTGATATACCTACACTCATCAAAGGTATAGTGCACAAACTTGAATGGCAGTTGGTCAGGCCAAGGACAAGCGTATCAATATGCGCATTGGTAATCTTAACGTCTGATACTTATTTAACAAAGTGTTAGATGTGAGTGTATATCTAAACAAGCCTGAACCATTCCACCTGTTTGGTCTATGTGAGACACGATTAAATTCCAACATGAGCGATGAAGCAGTTAGTGTTCCAAATGTTTCTGTCTTTCGTCGCGACGCCCGTACACCGGGTCAGACAGACATTGCTGTTTATGTTCATACTTCAGTCCAGCATCTTGTTCGCAGGTGTGTAGACTTAGAAACTGCTGAGGTCGAGTGTGTCTGGATGGAGATTCGATGCCCTAAGGCCCGACCAGCTTTTGTTGGCTTTTCAAGTTGTATCGAAATCCATCGGCCACATTTGAATGGTATGACAACTTTCTGCACGCCGTCGACAACGTCGGTATGCCTGACAACGATGTGTTATTGTTAGGCGATTTTAATATCGACATGTTAAAACCTCATGCTGCATGGCAGTGCACGGCAAATCAAGTAGGCATAAAACAACTAGTCTCCTCGCCTTCTAGGATCACCCAATCAACAGCAACAGTCAAAGACCATATTTAATCTAACCGTCCCCAATCCGTGTCTAATGTTAGTGTCGCTGATCTCAGTATTTGTGATCATTATTCCGTTGTTTGCGAGTGATCATCAAAACTCCCGGTGCCAACAAAAAAAAAAACATGGACAGACTACCATAACGTTTCGCTCTTTGAAACGTTTCGATGTGACAGCTTTTCCGACCAGCGGTTCAAGATGGAGGTATTATCTGTGAGGAGTGCCTGTCCATCAGCGCTTCGCAGGGGACTTTGTACCAGGTGCCTAGGGCCATACACTGCTTTCAGTGCTTCGTAGAAGCCCCTGTAGTCACCGTTGTCAGTGCAGAGCTGGGTCCTCTGTGCGAGTCTGGACCACCACTCGTTCTGGAGCTCTCTAAGCTTGAGCTGGAGACTGCTGCAGATGAGGCGGAAGGCAGACTTCTTCACAGGGCAGGAAGGCTGGGCTAGGTGGGCCTGGTGGGCGGCTCTTTTTTTTGCTAGAAGTTCCTGGATCTCTACGTCGTTTTCGTCAAACCAGTCTTTGTTCCTCTTTCTAGCAAAGCCCAAGACTTCCACAGAAGATTTTACAATAGCAGTTTTCAGTTGTTCCCAGAGTGTTTCAGGGGAGGAGTCTGCTGGATCAACTGTGTCTTTGAGCATGCGCTGTAAATCGGCCTGAAGGGCAGCTTTCTTGTCGTCACGCTGAAGGCTGGCAACATCAAGCTTTTTCTTGGGGGGGGGGGGGGGGGGGGCTTTCTTGGGTTTCAGCTTGAGGCGGAGCCTGAGTTTGCAGCGAACAAGGCGGTGGTCAGTGTGGCACTCTGCGCTGGGCATCACTCTGGTGAGAAGGACGTCACTGCGGTCCCTCTGACGCACTAGGACATAGTCGATAAGGTGCCAGTGCTTGGAGCGAGGATGCATCCAGGTGGTCTTTCGACTGTCCTTTTGCTGGAAAGTAGTGTTGGTGATGACAAGTTGCTGTTCTGCACAGAGCTCCAACAGTAAGCGACCATTGTCATTGCAGTTCCCAACGCCATGCTTGCCGAGGACTCCTTTCCAGGCTTCAGAGTCTTGGCCCACTCTGGCGTTGAAGTCGCCAAGGATGATGACTTTGTCGTCTACAGGGGTGCTCTGCAGGAGGCTGCGCAGGTCAGAGTAGAACTTGTCTTTTTCTGCAGGCTCTGCCAGGAGGGTTGGGGAGTACACACTGAGAAGGGTGACGTATTGCTGGTGTCTCAGTGGGAGGCGCATGGACATGATGCGGTCGGAGTGACCCGTTGGTAGGTTTTCCAACTTAGTCGCAATGTGGGTCTTCACCATGAAGCCCACGCCTGAGAGCCGTCTTTCTGATGCAGGCCTGCCTGACCAGTAGAGGGTGTAGCCAGCGCCAAGTTCTTGGAGGCTGCCTTCCTCCGGGAGGCGTACTTCGCTGAGCGCGGCGATGTCGATGTTTAACCTCCGCAATTCATGGGCAATGAGGGCGGAGCGACGTTCAGGGCGTCCGCTGTCTGCTATGTCGAGCATGGTTCGGATGTTCCAGCATGCTACGTTGAGTCCGGTCGTGATCGTCATGAGAGTGGATCCATTGTTTTTTCTTGTTTTCTGACCGCATGAGAAGATGCCCGTTGACCGCGGCTAGCCAACTGGGTTACGAGGGGATGAGCTTTGGTTAGGCCACCTTTTCTAGGCCCCTCTCCGTGTGGAGCAAGCAGTGCTGTCCCTAGAGAAGGCTGCTTGGTCGTTCAGGGTGTGCCGAGTGACGTTGTCATCCCCATGTCAACATCAGGCGACCAATATCCTGAACCGCCTGCATGCAGGTTTGAGACTGCGGCTTCCAGTGACATCTTTCACCTGCCGTTTTGCCCCTTGCCCATCGCTACAGGACTTGGAAAGTTCAGTGTCATAGTCCGTGGGCGTTTCCTAAAGCCTGCGCGGTGGAGCTTTTTGGTGGAGTGCAGTGTGCGCAGTACTGGCCCCACCCTTTAAACCCTTGGTTCGTTTGCCATGGCCTAGCAAGCTGGGACGGTGGCATCGAGGTCCTCGGGTCGTAGGTTTTATATCAGACTGTCCTTGTCTTAGTCTCTGGCTCAAAAGCCTTCCCCGGAGACACGGGGGCTTTGATGTCAGGGGTTTCCTCCCTTAGCCTTTCCGCAGCCAAGCGGCCAAGCCTGCAAGGCAGCAGGGGACTCGTGGAGGGCGGGGTCGTCTATGTCCCGTGCAGATGTGAACATCTGCCCACTGCCCACTGTGCAGTTATTAGTTAATTCTAAATGCCTAACTTAAATATGTGGCAATTTCTAGCTGTAATTAATTTACCTTTCACAAAGTACCCATGTGGAAAGTAGCTGAAACCCATGGCAAACTGAATATGTGATACTGAATCAACAACTACCTGAGAGATAGGACTTGCCCGTAAGAACTGGGACATATTATGCATATGGACCATGGCCCACAGGAATTCTAGATATATGTGGACGATATGCAGCTGTTTGTTAACTGTTAGCTTCAGGAATCACTGAACGTTCTGGCAAGGGCAGTGTACTATTCACTCTTACTTACGCCCATCACCCCCCCTGGGGCATAGGCCGCCGACAAGGTCCCTCCAGCCGTCTCTGTCCTGGGCGAGTCTCTCCAGCTGTCCCCAGGTGTGGCCCATCTTCTTGGCATCTGTCTCCAGGTCACGTCGCCAGGTGTTTCGTGGCCGACCTCTCTTCCTTTTTCCCTGTGGGTTCCATCTTAGGGCTTGCTTTGTGGTGTTGGTTGCTGGCTTGCGTAGTGTGTGACCTATCCATCTCCAGCGGCGTTGTTGAAGCTCCACTTCTGCAGGCTTCTGCTTTGTCCGCTGCCACAATTCCTCGTTGCTGATTTGCTGAGCGCACTGTTCAAGAAACAGTCATCCTTCAAATCCCACACCTTCCACTAAAGGTTGAATTGGACGAACCGCCCACCGCCGAAGAGACCCTCACAGCCATCCACCAGCTCAAGAGTGGCAAAGCAGCAGGCATTGACGGAATCCCGCCAGAGATCTGGAAACATGGAGGCCCAGCACTGCACAACAAGCTCCACGACCTCTTTCTCTGCTGCTGGGAAAAAGGAACACTACCAAAGGATCTCCGTGATGCAGTCATCATCACCCTGTACAAGAACAAAGGAGAGAAGTCTGCCTGCTCTAATTATCGTGGAATTACCCTGCTGTCCATTGCCGGGAAAATTCTCGCAAGGTTGTTCCTGAATCGGCTGGTACCTGCCATCGCTGAAGACCACCTCCCAGAGGGCCAGTGTGGCTTCAGAGCCAACAGGAGTACCACCGACATGGTCTTTGTGCTGAGACAGCTTCAGGAGAAGTGCCGCGAGCAGAACAAAGGGCTGTACGTAACGTTTGTCGACCTAACAAAAGCGTTTGACACTGTGAGCAGGCAAGGTATGTGGCAGATCCTGGAGCGACTAGGCTGTCCCCCAAAGTTCCTCAACATGATCGTCCAGCTCCACGAGGACCAGCAAGGCCAGGTCAGACTAAACAGTGACCTCTCAGAACCATTCCCCATTCGCAACGGCGTGAAGCAAGGCTGCGTGCTGGCACCGACCCTCTTCACCATCTTCTTCAGCATGATGTTGAAGCAGGCCACAGTGGACCTCGACGACGACGACGCAGTGTACATCAGGTATCGTCTCGATGGCAGCCTGTTCAACCTCAGACGACTGCAGGCCCACACGAAAACCCTAGACCAACTGATTCGTGAGCTGCTCTTTGCTGATGACGCTGCCCTCGTTGCACACACAGAGAGAGCCTTGCAGCGCATTACGTCCTGCTTCGCAGATGCCGCCCAGCTCTTTGGACTTGAGGTCAGTCTGAAAAAGACAGAGGTCCTTCATCAGCCGGCACCCAAGGAAGAGCATCGCCCTCCCCACATCACCATCGGCGAGTCCGAACTGAAGTCTGTACACCAGTTTACCTACCTTGGCTGCATCATCACGTCAGACGCCAAGCTGGACAAGGAGCTGGACAAAAGGCTGGCAAAAGCGAACAGTGCTTTCGGGCGACTATTCAAGCGGGTGTGGCACAATCAACAGCTGAAAAAAGGCACCAAGATCAGCGTGTACAGAGCTGTCGTCCTCACCACCCTGCTGTACGGTTCCGAGTCCTGGGCCCTCTACCGCAGCCAACTACGACTCCTCGAACGCTTTCACCAGCGCTGCCTGCGTACCATCCTCAGCATTCACTGGAGTGACTATGTCACCAACGTCGAGGTCCTTGAACAGGCGGAAACTGTGAGCATCGAGGCTTTGCTGCTGCGGACACAGCTTCGCTGGGCGGGGCACGTCTCCAGGATGGAGGATCATCGCCTACCCAAGATCACTCTGTTCTGCGAGCTCGCCACTGGACACCGAGACAGAGGGGCACCAAAGAAGAGATACAAAGACGGTCTCAAGAAGTCACTTAGTGCCTGCCAAATCGACCACCGCCAGTGGTCTTCGCTTGCTGCGGACCGTGACACCTGGCGCTCCACCATTCACAAGGCAGCCGTCTCCTTTGAGGACTCTCGCAGAGCTAACCTTAAGGACAAGCGGCTCAGAAGAAAAAACAGAGCTGTCGTAACTCAGAACCCTGAACAGACCTTCCCCTGCAGCCACTGCGGTCGTACCTGCCTGTCCCGGATTGGCCTCCGCAGCCACGAAAATGCCTGCAGACGACGTGGGCAAGCCCTATAGAATCTTCGTTCGCGAAGTCAAGCCAAGAGAATCTTAACGTCTGATACTTATTTAACAAAGTGTTAGATGTGAGTGTATATCTAAACAAGCCTGAACCATTCCACCTGTTTGGTCTATGTGAGACACGATTAAATTCCAACATGAGCGATGAAGCAGTTAGTGTTCCAAATGTTTCTGTCTTTCGTCGCGACGCCCGTACACCGGGTCAGACAGACATTGCTGTTTATGTTCATACTTCAGTCCAGCATCTTGTTCGCAGGTGTGTAGACTTAGAAACTGCTGAGGTCGAGTGTGTCTGGATGGAGATTCGATGCCCTAAGGCCCGACCAGCTTTTGTTGGCTTTTCAAGTTGTATCGAAATCCATCGGCCACATTTGAATGGTATGACAACTTTCTGCACGCCGTCGACAACGTCGGTATGCCTGACAACGATGTGTTATTGTTAGGCGATTTTAATATCGACATGTTAAAACCTCATGCTGCATGGCAGTGCACGGCAAATCAAGTAGGCATAAAACAACTAGTCTCCTCGCCTTCTAGGATCACCCAATCAACAGCAACAGTCAAAGACCATATTTAATCTAACCGTCCCCAATCCGTGTCTAATGTTAGTGTCGCTGATCTCAGTATTTGTGATCATTATTCCGTTGTTTGCGAGTGATCATCAAAACTCCCGGTGCCAAAAAAAAAAAACATGGACAGACTACCATAACGTTTCGCTCTTTGAAACGTTTCGATGTGACAGCTTTTCTGTCTGATCTTCACAACACTCAGTTTCAAAGCGTATATAACGAAACTGATCCAGATAAAGCTTTGACTGTTTGGTAAAACTGTTCAGTAGTGTACTAAACAGACATGTCCCGTTGCGAAAGAAAAGAGTCAAAAATCAAACTCTACCCCCATGGCTAACTCAAGATATTATTCAAGCCATGTCTTTGCGAGACGAGCTGAGAGAACAAAAACGTTTCCAGGAATATAAAAAGCAGCGAAATCGGGTAAAGACACTGGTTCTCCAGGCGAAGAAATCTCTTTGTGATCGTATGATCAAGGAGAAAAAAAGATACATCTTCCCTCTGGCGTGCACTAAACCTTGTTACGAGAGGTAGTAGTAAGAAATCACCAGCAATCCCTGCCCATCTCAATGCTAACACCTTTAACAACCATTTTCTTTCTGTTGTCGAATCAATAATCCCCTCGGGCACAAACCACCAACCCTATACATGCCCCGAGAGTTTGCTGAGCTTCTGTGAACAAAAAACAGCTGGCAAATCCCCCTTCTCTATTCCTACATTGGCTGTGCATGAGGTTGGTAAACTAATCGTGTCAATGAAAAGCAAAAAGTCCTCAGGGCCAGATGAAATCAGTCCCAAGATTTTGAAAATCGCCCTCCCTTACGTTGTGAAATTCCTTACCTATATTTACAACTTGTGCATTGAGCACAATCCGTTTCCGCAAGAATTCAAACAAGCCAGGGTAGTACCATTACCAAAGTCAAAAGACCTGGAAGATATAAACAACTAACGGCGGCCGATTTCACTTTTGTCAACTCTTTCAAAGCCGCCCGAGAGGCATATCCACAAGCACCTGTACAAATATTTAGAGGCCAGAGAACTATTTCATGTTTTTCAGTCAGGTTTCCGTCCGAAAAACTCCTGCCATACAGCGCTAACAAGACTAGTAGATACCTGGCTGACGTCATTAAATAAATCGGAAATTACATGGGCCGTGTGTTTGGACTTTAAAAAAAGCTTTTGATCTAGTTAACCATGAAATCCTGATAAAGAAGATTGAAAAATATATTTGTGGTTCCAGCACTGTATCATTTTTTCGATCTTACCTGAGCAACAGACATCAACGGGTGTTATTAAACGGTACCTATTCGTCACCCGGCATTGTCAAACATGAAGTGCCTCAGGGCTCTGTCCTCGGGCCTCTGCCGGTTGTTTATTTATTAACGACTTGCCGCTTTATCTCAGCAGCTCTGAGGCAATGTGCGACATGTTTGCCGACGACACAACTCTCGACACACCCGCTAAAGACTTAGTTACCATTAATGCATGGTACAATGAGAAGAGTCTGCAAGAAGTTTCTGAGTGGTGTGAGACCAACGTTATGGCCGGCACTTAACCCAGTCAAAACAAAAGACATGGTAATTGCTACACGCCAGAAGCACCAACTTTAACCGCTTTCTCTCAGCTTGTCTCTTAATGACAATGTCATAGAACAGCGGGTCGCGCAGCATAAATTGCTGGGAGTGATTATAGACGATCAACTGAAGTGGCAGCCCCACATAAACACCGTCTGTAAACTGTGTCTTTAAGAATATGTATATGCTGTCTAAGCTTAAATTCATCACTGACGTTGCCACTCGTACAATATTCTACAACGCTCATATCAAATCTCACATCGACTATGCATCAACAGTGTGGGATGGTTCAAGCGAAGTGGTTTTGAAGAGGCTAAACTCCCTACATCGGAGAGCTGCCAAATTAATACTTCCGGCTCCCCATCTCTCAACTGATAATACTAAACTCTTATCACTAGACATGCTCCCTCTGAAGCAACACTTTCTTTTCAACAAGGGTATCTTCATGTTTAAGTTGCACAAACAGTCATGTCTAGCGTACCTTAACACTTTCGTTTCGGAACTGTGTGTCTGAAGTCTCTAGATTTGGCCCACAATATCGACGCTCCCCGCCCGCGTATTGACATCTTTAAATCAAACCTGTCTTTCACAGGAAGCTCATTATGGAATTCTTTGCCACTTAACATAAGATGTGCTCAGGCGCTGTCGTCCTTCAAGAGTAGCCTCTTCAAACACCTTAGGTCATGTTTATAAGGCATCGTTGGTCATGTCGGTGCCTCTAGGGCATCCCCGGCACTGGCTCACGTTATCAGCTTTGTGATCAGTCATCTGACTGCATTATCGCTGCTAGGCAATCCGGTTTGTAAGTGTGTACACATGTTTGCGTGGTTGCGTGAGTGCGAGCGTATGTGCGTGCGTTTGAATCGTGCATCTCATATTTTGTGTGTGCTATACTGTCATTCGCTTACAGTAATGCTCATAATAGCTATGACTTCAGGCACGTAACTCACCTGCTGTCTCACTCGATTTACTATTGCTGATCAGCGAAGTCGAGGAAGACAAACAGTTTGGCAGGCACTAGTTATCGTGGGGAGAGGGAAGGGGGTAGAATGTGGGGACGTCGATAGAAAGTTTGTGTTAAAAATTTTAAAAATTGATGATTTTTGTTGTTGTTGTTGTTGTTGCTGTTGTTGTTACTGTCGTTTGTTTTGTCTGGTCTTCTTTGTTGTTGTTTTTTGTTGTTGTTTGTTTGTTTGTTTTGTTTATTATGTGCATTTTGATTTCCCGCCTTTTTAACTTTGGGTGTTTCAATGTTCCTTGCATGCATATCATGTTTTTCATTCACATAAGTGTGTGTGTGTGTGTGTGAGAGAGAGAGAGAGAGAGAGAGAGAGAGAGAGAGAGAGAGAGAGAGAGAGAGAGAGAGAGAGAGAGAGAGAGAGAGTGCTCGCGTGAGTATTTATGTTTGTGTTTGTGCGTATGTGTGCATTGAGTCATATGTGTGTGGTATACGTGTATATAGTTTCTTTTTTTGTTAGGCTTGATTCTGTATTTCTTTCAGTTTTCATGTTTATTTTTTTAATCTTTGTGATGTGCGTTGTATGACTGAACTGCATGCGTGTTGTGTAGTGTGTGTGTGCGTTGGTGTGTGTGTGTGTGTGTGTGTGTGTGTGTGTGTGTGTGTGTGTGTGTGTGTGTGTTGCAGCTTGTTCGTGTGTGTCTCTATGTGTGTGGTGTAGAATGTGTATGTGTGTGTGTGTGCCGTGTGTGTGTGAATGTGTGTGTGTGCGTGTGTGTGTGTGTGTGTGTGTGTGTGTGTGTGTGTGTGTGTGTGTGTGTGTGTGTGTGTGTGTGTGATGTAGAAAATGTTTGTGCCTGTGTGCTTTTATTTACTTTCGTGTGAAAATGTTGTTTTGTTTGTGATAGTGTTTAATGGTAGTTCTTAGCTCAATGGTAGTCAGTAACGGCAAGTTTGAAAATTGGTTCTGTTACCAAATACTTTTACCGTTATAAAATAAAGGTTCATTGTCATTGTCATTGTCTATCTGTCTATGTATTTATCTCTGGATCGTGACTTTAAACGTTATGGCTTTAGGGTCATAAGTAGAAAATCTCAGAGTAACACAGACATATAATGATTTCACGCTAGAATGAGTTACAGTACACCTTAACTGCAAACACGAATAAGAAACAACCCCTCCCCTTTTCCATCTCCTCCCCACCCCGACCCCCTACCCCCACCCCACCCCCTAACCCCACGCCAACGACTCGTTCACCCCCCCCCCCCAAAAAAAAAAAAAACAAAAAAAAAAACAAAAAAAAAACAACAACAACAACAAAAAACCAATCAGTGTACGGGATAAACGTGTTTAGTCTCATGAAGGTCAAACTGATCGTCACATTTACCTCAAAACGTAATGCGTCCGGTCAGCTAAATAACGACTTCCTGTCGTGAAATAATTTAAAGTTTTCCGGCATAACCAATGATGTCCAGTTATACCCGACAAAAATTACATAGCAGTAGATAGACAAACATGTCCGGTGTTTAGTGCCAGTAAGAGGCTGTTACATTGTGGCACGCCTAAAATCTCCAGTGAACGCTTAGGTCGATCATTCAGCTCAAGTGTGTCTGCAAGAGGCATATATTCTCATGATCCCCTGCGGAACGCAGGGGATCATGAGAATATATGCCTCTTGTGGTATGTGTTCGTCCCCATTATGTAAAGTGATCGTGTGGGTTAACGTCGGTGAACGACTTTGGACATCATTCGTAATGTTGACGCTATAGTGAGCTGTCTTAATACCATGCGGGCAGCAGCGTTGCGAATTGGACCTATTCGTGTAAACATGATATAAACTTTGTGTTCAACGATAAACAGCACGATCGGACAAGGTCGTGAATGACGTACTTGCGTACTACTGAGATTCTGTCAAAATTGGCTCTTTTAGGCCCTGACGTAAATGCTTCATTTCCAGTGGACGCTGGTGGTATTTTCTAAATCTTAGCAAATTCAGCGACAAAGAACACAATCCGTCCAAGGAACATGCATACATTGCATACATGCAACCTCAAGCTGGTGTAATAACCCTTTTATTGCCTGTGGATTCAGATCGTATTTCTGAACCCGCTTATAACAGGGTCGGATATAACACAAGTCGGATAAAGCAACACTTTTTTTAAAGGTACCAACAGCATTTTTTTTCAACGTAAACTACTTCGCTTATAACAAACTTCGGATATAACAACAAGAAATTCAGTGGCGATTTACTATATCCGGAGTTTACTGTACTAGTAAATTCAGCGACGGAGAGCCAAAGCCTTTCAAGGATCATGGTCACAAATTAGTCTCAGCAAGAGGCATAGATCCTCATAACCCCCCGCAATTGCGGGGGGTTATGAAGATCTATGTCTCTTGCAATTTAAAATATTGACGCTATGCTGAGATTGTATCAATACAATAGCCCGCAATGCGGACAGCAGTGTTGACGAGTGACCAGTGACATGACGTAAACTTCGCTGTCAACAGTAAACACCACGCCCAGACAATATGCTGCATGACGTACAAGTGAGTATGTGTATCAGATCCTCTCAAACTTTTGACGCATTACATTAGGCCCTGGCGTATATGACCTAATCTTACAGCAGGATCTGGGCTGACCAATGTGTATCAGGGGTAGGGTCAGATTAACTGTGTGCTTCCAGGCACCACCTTGAAACAATCTTGGTCGTTTAAAGACTTGGTGAATGTACTCAGTTATTGAAGTTTGAGTGTTTGTTTGTTTGTTTGTTTGTTTGTTTGTTTGTTTGTTTGTTTGTTTGTTTGTTTGTTTGTTTGTTTGGCTCGCTGTCTGGTGGGTAGGTGGATGGGGTGGGTGGATTGGTTGGTTCGTGATCACAGGCAGCGAGGGAATTAATGTGGCCTCCTTTAACACATTTTGCCACAGGACCGAAATCCCCAAATTTTGAAGTTGCCCTCTGAAGGGCTGTATTACATTTCTAGAGACAGGCCGAGCATGATAGTTCAAGGGTGGTGCCAGAATAGCTTGGCGCCTATGGGCGCCAAGATATTCTGGCACCACCCTCGAACTATCATGTCCGATCCATGTCTTGCTATGGTGTGTCGGGGCTGAAAGAGTTAAAATGAAGTGCAGTTTCTATGGAAAGATCATACAGTAAACTTTGGATATTACAAATCGCCAGCGGACTCACTTTTATATGTTGTTATATCCGAAGAATGTTATAAACGAAGTAATTTACATTGAAATCCGATAGTCTGGGTCTGAAAAAAAAAGTGTTCTTACATCTAGCATCTACTATGTCCGACATTGTTATAGGTAAAGCTTGCTGTAATTTATTTGTGAAGAATTACGTTGTCCTACACCCAGCTTACGTAATACACATACCAAGGGGAATTACTCAGCGCTGGACAGACAAACGATTAGATCCCCTGCCTCCTCCTATCAGGCACCCAATCGCCAGCCCACAGAAAAAATACTCAGGTAAAGAACAAGACACCAGAGTACATAAGTTCTTTTTATTAAAAAAAATGAACTGTTTAACTCATTCAGCCCCGACACAACACAGCAAGACATGGATCGAGCATGATAGTTCAAGGATGGCGCCAGAATAGCTTGGCGCCCATAGGCGCCAAGCTATTCTGGCACCACCCTTGAACTATTATGCTCGATCTGTCTCAAGAATTGTATTACAGTCCTGCACAGGGCAACTTCAAAATTTAGGGATTTCAGTCCTGGGGCAGAATGCGTTAAAGAGAACAGCTGCACTTTGTCAAAATGCGCAAGTCAGATCTATAGTTAGTGCCTTCTTTCCAATGTCAATCGCTTCTTTCTTCTTCTTCTTTTTCTTTCTTCTTCTGACGTATATATATCTAAATTTACGAACGACCCAAAATACTAAGCGAGCATTCTGTGTTGATTCTTTCGCTGCCAAGGGACACATAACTATTATTTGTTTTGCACCACTGCAAAATTTATTGCCAAGGAACACATGTACAAAGTGGTCCAGCAAGAGACAAAGAACCTCATGAGCCCCCGCACGTGCGGGGGGCTGATGTGGTTCTTTGCCTCTTGCAATAAGGCGGTGTTCGCTTTCTCCCCCGACGCTTAAGTGGTTCAGTTCTTCCCAAACAGACCTGCGCAGCCCCATTTGTGAGGTCCCACAAATTATAAGAAATCAAAGAGATTCATTCGACTCGTAGTAGTTTATTTAAGGGGAAAGTGCAGAGTTTCGCGTCGCGTGATATCAGTTTTGTCAACAGAGGGAGTGAACCACAAGCCATAAATGTAAATCTGCAATCACGTGCAATTGACAGAGTTGACACATTCAAGGACGTGTCGCATTTGGGTGCCGTGCAGCTGTGTCACATTTGATTTACCAGGACCTTTCGATGGGCGTGCTATATAGAGCAAGGACATCTTGTTTTGCCTGGGAAATATAAGTCTCCCCCCTCCCTTCCCCCCCCCTCACTCCCTCCCCCATAACTTAAATATCCCGTGGAGTGAAATTTGGGGTGCCTTCTAAGAGCAGATTATGGGATGCCTTCCCAGGGCAAGCCAACAGCAGCGCCACCCTAGCTTTATTTTCGTTTTGTTATTTTAACCATTCAGTGCCAGTTGACTGTGTTTCTGCATTGCGCTTTGATTCAACACAAGAAAACCCTAGCTGTCCCAAAGAACATGGATACAAAGTGGCGTCAGCAAGAGGCAAAGATCCTCACGAGCCCCCGCGACAGCAGGGGCTCATGAGGATCTATACCTCTTGCAGTTTGGTGCTGTTCAGATTTCCTCGGCACTGAACGGGTTAACCCCCTTGACTGTGGAGAAAACGGCAACATGATCCAGCTGCACGAGACCTAGAGCCTCATGGGACCTCGCAGTTGCAAGAGCTCATGAGGAACTATGCCTCTTGCTGAAACCAGTTTGTATCCATGTTCCTTGAACGGCCGGGGCTGTTTGGCGTAGAATTAAAGACAAGATTTCAATATTTTTAATAACACAATCTTCGTTCTACAGTCAGGGACGGAGTTCAATACGGACCACGAAGGCAAATTTGTTCTGGCTTTCCTACGGGAAGGCGCTTCACCACGCGCGGTGCAGCGCCATTCGACCTGCCTAGCGATATATCCTTTTGTCTTCTCGATATGTTAACCTCGTCACTGCCAGTGCTTGCAGTAATGTTTCTGAAATCATTGTGAGCTCAACGTCGAAGATCCCCAGCCGTACCAGCAACATGGACTGCAAGTGAACTCAGCAAGAGGTGTAGATCCTCATGAGCCCCCGCAACTGCGGGGGCTCATGAGGATCTACACCTCTTGCAGGTGGGTGGTGTTGAATTTATTCAGCAGTGAAGGGGTTGGCTTATACCTCAAAAAGATATATACGGTCAGTATACGGTCCATCCACCTGGAACACTCTCCCACTCTCTCTCTCCGTCAGAAACACTCGCTCTCCTCCTTCCAGTCCGCCCTCAAAACTCATCTCTTTCAACAGTTCTAGCACTATATCACCACACTCCCCACCCCCGCCAAGCTGACCGTCGTAATGTATCTTCACTATTTGTGTTACGTGAGTCGTTGTCTAAAGCGTGCGCATGCGTGTGCGAGTTGTGAGTGCGCGCTTAGAGTTATAATTATTATAAGATAAGCGCATTATAAATACCGTAATTATTATTATTATTATTATTATTATTATTATATTATTATTATTATTATTACCTAATAATATTATATACCCAAAAAGATATACCCAAAAAGATATACCCAAAAAGCCCACAACGGTGCAGGCCTCTCATTTGTAGATGGAGACTCATCCTTCTCACGGACTTCAATGACAACCTTTCACCGGGGCTCACGAGGATCTATACCTCTTGCATTTGGGTGGCGTTCAGTTTGTTTTCTCAGCAGGGAAGAGGTCACGTGGCCCTGAAAAAAAGATATTATGCAAGAATCTCAGAATGATGTAGGCCTCTCGTTTGCAGATGACTATTTCCGTTCTCAAGGTCTCTGAAAACATTGTCTTCAATGACAACCTTTCACCGGGGCTCAAGACTACCTATACCTTTTGCAGTTGGGGGGGGGGGGGGGGGGGGGGCAATTGTTCTCAGCAGAGAAGGGATGAACTGGCTCTCAAAAGATATTCAAAAAGGTCTAACAGTGAACTAAGTCTCTCATTTGCAGATGGATAAAAAAAAATTCTTAAGGTCTCTGAAAACATTTTCAATAACAACCTTTCACTCGGGCTCATGAGGACCTATATCTCTTGCAGCTGGGAGGGGGGCGGGTCAATTGTTCATAGCAGAGAAGGGGTTACCTGTCCCTCAAAAAGATATTCAAAAAGCTCTAACAATGAACTTAGGCCCCTCATTTGCAGATGGATAAAATCTTTCTCAATGTCTGCATAGACATGGGTCTTCAATAGCGAGCTTTCACCGGTGTATTTACACAAGTTACTGAATACATTTTTAAATATTTGTCGAATACCGAAGCAACACATGTCAATATTGTGTCATCGTGACCTAAGCTGATCTTACCCCTCTATGGTATGCAGGAAACAGGACCGGTGGCTGCTTGTGTTAAGGGTGTTGAAACGAAATGATCCAGAACGCATTTTGACTCCGTCGCTACCAGTTGACGCAAAATTATGTTTGTGCAGATTTCGTTAATTCGACGCCAAAGAGCCACATCCGTCCAAAGAACATGGATAAAAATTGGTCTCAGCAAGAGGCATAGATCCTCATGAGCCCCCGCAACTGCGGGGGCTCATGAGGATCTATGCCTTTTGTAGTTGGGTCTCTCTCTCTCTCTCTCTCTCTCTCTCTCTCTCTCTCTCTCTCTCTCTCTCTCTCTCTCTCTCTCTCTCTCTAACGAAGTAGCTGACTGGTGCATTAATAATCACATGATAACTAGCATTCCAAAGACAAAAAGCATGTTAGTTACAACACGTCAGAAACACCAGCGCGGCCTACCAACTTTAACAATTACCTTAGTTGGCCAACCTATAGAACAAGTAACTAAGCATCGCTTGCTGGGCGTAACAGTAGACAACCAGTTAAAAACTGGAAACCTCATGTTGATAACGTATGCAAACACTTTGTCCAATACCATCGGTAATGTGTTTTGAGAAAACAAACTGGAAACCTCATGTTGATAACGTAGGCAAACACTTTGTCCAATAACGTGTTCCTTGTGTCTAAGCTCAGCCGTATAGTTAATCCTGACGTTTGCAAAGGTTTTTTTTTTTTTTTTTTTTTTTTTTTTTTTTTTTTTTTCACGCGCATGTCAAAACGCACTGTAATTACAATTCCTCTGTCTGGGACGGTTGCAGCGAAGTTCATATGAAGAAAGTAAATTCTCTGTATCCGGTCGAGGTGTTAAACTCAAACTTCCTGGACCCGCCCCCACAGACAAAAAAATCAAATCTCTTAAATTGCTGGCATAAAACAAACAATTCTAATTTAATCGGTGTGTATTTTACACGAGAGAGCCCCACTCCATTTGCGAACTCTGTTTTCAGATAATCATAGACAGAACACGAGAAACAGGTCGCTCCACCTACCAAGAACAAGTATAGATATAATATATAAAACTAGGCTGGGCTTTTCAGGTGTAAAAGCATGGAATAATTTACCCCAGCATCTTAAGTCTATTTCATTTTTTTTTATTTTTAACCCTTATCATTCGGAATACACCAGTGTGTGAAAAAAGTTTGACGAAAATAGTTCAAGGGTAGTGCCAGAAAAGCTTGGCGCCTCTAGGCGCCAAGCTATTCTGGCACCACCCTTGAACTAAAGTCATTGGTCTATATCTTTACCTGTAAGTACTATAATGTAGCTTGCATATGGCAGTGTACAAATTTGAAGCTTTTGGCCTCAGTATGATATGGGTTAAGGATCGCCTTTATCGCTTTTTACTTCTAAACTAATACCACGATTCAATTCTCCTCTATTGATGCTGTACTCTCAGTGACATGATCTAATTACAAGAGACCTTCAGCTTATGTCGCTGTTATTATGTTTGTTTGTATTTTTCGGCTTTTATGCTTTTCGTACACTTGAATGTTCTTGACACTATGTTTGTTTGTTTGTTTGTTTTTTTAAATATTTTACTGTGTTGCTCGATGTATATTTATGTGTGTAGAGTAGCAGGACAGTTTGTAAGAGAGGCATTCACATGCTTAAAACTTTATCCTGAATAAAAGAATAAAAACGTTTCATCATCATCATTTCTCTCTCTCTCTCTCTCTCTCTCTCTCTCTCTCTCTCTCTCTCTCTCTCTCTCTCTCTCTCTCTCTCTCTCTCTCTCTCTCTCTCTCTCTCTCTCTCTTTGTTTGCGTTAAATATTTTTTTTTGCCTGTCTTCAGTATAATTCATGTTGTAGTATGTTAGCAACGGCAAGTTTGAAAAATGACGTATTTGTATCTGTCAAAACTTCTACCGTTATGTAATAAAGTTTCATCATCATCATCATCTCTCTCTCTCTCTCTCTCTCTCTCTCTCTCTCTCTCTCTCTCTCTCTCTCTCTCTCTCTCTCTCTCTCTCTCTCTCTCTCTCTCTCTCTCTCTTTCTCTCTCTGTCTCTCCTGAACAAAAACGTTTTATCATCATCATCTCTCCTGAATCAAGTAGTTAATTGCTAGAAATAAAATTCGCCGAAACAACGGGATCTCAATGTTTGTTTTGCCTCCCAGATACTTTTGTACCTTTCGCTTTCCACACTCTGATTAGACATTCGTAACAGAGTCTGTCTACTGTCAATTTGCCCACTAGAGGAACTCTTCAACAGTGCAGATTTCTTTTCTTTCTTTCTTTCTTCTTTTTTTTTTTTTTTTTTTTTTTTTTCATTTAACGTCATTCCAGTTTTTTCATAAGATAAAGTTAGCCCTGTGTAAGACATACTGATAAAGAAAGATATTGCAAACTATCAACCCTTTCTTGTCTCGAGCAATGATCTAAATGATTCCTTTAAATTGCGCTATTTTAAGACAAACTAATAGACATCGGGCAAACTCTCCTACTTTCAAAAAGAGTAGAAGAGCAGGAAAAGGTCTTTTATTTTACGACTTTCAAACTTCCGAGGTTAAGTCCGCCATTTTGAACTGCATTAGTACTGTCAGACAGACTAAGAACATTCGCGAAAGAGATATGCGAACTGTTAACTCTTTGTAGCTAAGAGCAGGCCGCTATAACCCCTTCCCTAGCCACTGTACGTTCACTGTACGCACATTTCTGTTTCTGAAACCTTGGTTCGTTCAACGATCAAAAGGCAACACCATCGCGGCCAAGAAACGTGGATCCAAAATTGGTCTCAGCAAGAGGCATAGATCCTCATGAGCCCCGCAGTCGCGGGGGCTAATGAGGATCTATGGCTCTTGCAGTTGGATCGTGTTCACTTTTTTTTTCTCGGCATTGAAGAGGTTAAGTAAGAATACCTTAAGCAAACCAATGTTAAGATGGCGCAATCGCGACGATCTAATCTCGTCATTGTTCAAGTGGACACTTGATCAGTTTACACGCTGCGCTATTCACGTTAAAGGCCGTTTGACATCAGAGTGCACAACGTTTTTGCCAAATAGAAAGACTTTTCTGTATCGCCTTAACCCATTTAGCCCTGACGCACTACAGCAGGAGATGGGTCGACCGTGATAATTCAAGGGTAGCGCCAGACTAGCTTGGCGCCTGTCGGCGCCAAGCTAATCTGCCACTGTCCTTGAATTATCATGGTCGATCCATCTCCTGAAACTTGGTGCATAGTCATTAGAAGACGCCTCAAAAATTTGGGAAATACGGCCGTCGGGCTGAATGAGTTAAGAAGAAATATCATTTAGTGCCAACTGACCTAATATGGAATATTTTAACTGAACTCCTGTGATTTGTCGACTTTGCTACACAGTCATAAACAACTGGTGAAAAGACCAGGCCAATTTCAATACCCTTAATAGAGCCCCGGCAGATTTCAATATCGAAGTCAAGCATGCAGACTCCGTGTGTATGCCTGCGCTGTTTCAGGTTTGAAAACTTGGCCAATTCACCTGCAAGTGGATCTTTTCTTATAATGGGCTTGATATACCTGGGGCACATTTAGGGATGTAAAATTAGTTTAATTTATGAAAATAAATCCGAATTTTTACGACAGCACAGCAAAACTGACACATTGTTGGAAGTTCTTGAAAGTAACTCGTATTAGGTCAACAGTCACTGAATAATATTTGTTCTAAGACTGGTACAGAAACGTGGCTCTTTGCGGAGATATTTGCGATAAACGTTGTGCTCCACGATGTCAAACGACCTATAAGAGCCTTAACTCATTGTGCCCGAGGTACGAAATACCCACATTTTGGAGTTATCCTCTGAGGGCTGCATTTACAATTCAAGAGACAGATCGACCATGATAGTTCAAGGGTGGTGGCAGAATAGCTTGGCGCCTATAGGCGCCAAGCTATTCTGCCACCACCCTTGAACTGTCATGGTCGAGCCATATTCTGCTTTGGTGTGTCGCGGGCAGAATGAGTTCACGACTTTCCACCTCTGAGGAGCAGTTGCCGGTCGCGGTGAAACTTTTCTCCACGCCAGCAACCGCCAACCATTTGTTCCCCTGCTCTGCAGCGAGATTTTTTGCGTCGGGCTAGGGGAAAAAAATCAAAACATAGCCGTTAACCCTTTTATCTCCAAGGTCCCATTTCTCAAATTTTGGAAGTGTTGCCTAACGCAGACGGGTCCCATTTCGCCTATTTTGGAAGTGTTGCCTAACGCAGACGGGTCCCATTTCGCCAATTTTGGAAGTGTTGCCTAACACAGACAGGTCCCATTTCTCAAATTTCGGAAGTGTTGCCTAACACAAATAGCTGAGAAAACTGGGTGTGTCCACAGGAATCATGGCACAGTTCTACCGCGCGGTGATAGAGAGCACCTTGTACTTCTCTATCACTGTCTGGTATGGCAGCACAACCGCGATAGAAAAGAACCAGCTCGAGCACATTGTTAAGACTGCCTCCAAAATAGCTGGTTGGGACTTTCCATCTGTCGCCTCTATTTTCAAAACGCGTATGGAACGGAATGCAGCAAAGATCGTTCGCGATCTGTCACACCCAGTCCGCAATCATCTCTTCGAACTTCTGCCGTCTGGCCGGCGGTTCCGTGCTTTGAAACCCAAAACCTCTCGATTTAGATGCAGTTTCTTTCCAGAAGCTGTCCTCAGTACATCACCATCCATGGAACAACGTGATTCCATGATTTGCGACATATGACTGATTTGTGTTTAATATTGTGTTTATCTATCTTTTAGTGCTGTATACAGGATGATCGCCAACTGAGTGTATGACATGATGGATGCATGTGCAGCCCTACACTAGTGAGGATGTATTTTACTGTCGCCATGGACGATTTTTAATGAGCTTGGGGTCAAAAGGTCGCGTGCGCGAAAACGAGGCTATCTGGGGCTGGACGCGCCACAGCAACATGGCGAGTGAAAGCGCAGAACGTCGAGGCCTTAGAAGTGTGCCATATTTTGAGCATTAGCAAATATCTGACCACATATAAAAATCAGTCCCCTGTAAACCAATCACAGCCATTTGCATTGAAGCTTGATTTAATTGTGTTCAAAGAAACTTGTCAGCAGATTGAGCATTCAGAAGATTGTGGTTTTATGATTTTCTTCTACACATTTGAGATATATGAGTGTTTTGTCAAAGCTTACACGGAACTTGTAACATACTGAGTGCACACTGTTTTTTTTATTCCAAAGATTTGACAGCACCTTAACATTGTTGGAGGGGTCAACTCGGTTATATTTCGTAAATTTAGCCAGCGAAAAACAACACAGTTTGAATTCAATTATCGGTTGTGGGCCTACTTAGTGTTG
The DNA here is from genome assembly GCA_036245525.1 of Semisulcospira habei. Lineage (NCBI taxonomy): Eukaryota > Metazoa > Mollusca > Gastropoda > Semisulcospiridae > Semisulcospira > Semisulcospira habei. The sequence continues at coordinate 286,953,559 of BTPG01000001.1, forward strand.
TCCCATGCTGCCTCCCCCCCCCCCCCCCTTTCAATGTTTCCAGTTTGGTGAATTGACGCATGTGTGGGTGTGCGTCAGGTACATAAATAAGCTAGCGGGTTAACACTATCTACACTAGCGGGTTAACACTATCTACAAGTGTTTGTCCTCTCTTAACCATTTCGCAGTTGGTAGCAATTTCAGAAGTGTTTTTCACAGGCATCATTTGAACCAAATCGCTGCTGACAGCTAAAGGGTTAAAATTGTCGAAGTCAGAAGACTGCAGCAGAATAAAATTATGACATTCATCACTCTGTGTGTGTGTGTGTGTACTGAAGTGTGTGTGTGTGAGTGTGTGTGTGTATGTGAGTGTGTGTGTGTGTGTGTGTGTGTGTGTGTGTGTGTGTGTGTGTGTGTGTGTGTGTGTGTGAGTGTGTGTGTGTGTGTGAGTGTGGCAGCACTACTCAATCATCTAAAGGAATCAACTATGACATTTGAAGGGTAGTGGTATTTTCATGTGTTACGCTGATCAGACAATACCCTTAAGCTATCACAGCTGATCCCCTGTTTTATTGGAATCAAGATTGTAAGCCAAAACTTTAATACATTGACATTCTATAGCAAAACACGCACACATACACACGTGAGAACAGGCATCTAACTTAAATTTTACAACAACAAAAATAAAGTGATGTTAACACATGAGAACCTGTTCTGGCAATCACCATTTTTGCTAGAAGAAAGTGGCCTTAAACATCTCATGCTGTCACAAGAGAGGTCTTGTAGGGCAAACTGTCACTCGGGCTGCAGCCACCTAAATGTTGGTTTGTAAAGACAAGTGACCTGCTGTAAGGATGGTCGCTCAAAACAGTTTCTGCTGTAGACCATAAAGTCTATACATGCAAGTTTCTCTCACACCCAACACACTTGCACATGCACCCACACACGACTGAGCAGATGAATTCGGATCAACCACTCCTTCCTCCGCTGAGTTTCGGTTGCTTTGGAAAAGTATGAAAAAAGGTTTCGCGTTTTCAATATTCTGTGCTCTATTTGATGTGCACACAGGAACAACACAATGGTGTTTCGATCCTGCGCTTCGACTGATCCTTCTCTGTCGCCATGAAAGGCAGTACTGTCTGCCCCTCCCACATGTTCCCCATATAGCCTCGCTTTCGATGCGACCTTCACCTCTTGAATATTCGTTGAGAATGGTCTATGCCACACTAAAATCCTTGTAACGTTTTACTTGGTGAATAAATGTCTTATGTCTCATGTCTTATGTCTCATGTCTTATGTCTAACGACTATGTACCAGTTGCATTAGATGGCTTGACCATGATAATTCAAGGGTAGTGCCAGATTAGCTTGGCGCCTTCAGGCGCCAAGCTAATCTGGCACTACCCTTGTCATGGTCAAGCCATCTCCCGCTGTATAGATCCGGGGCTAAAAGGGTTAACTCATTCGAGACGTGCCGCCTACGGATACGCGGCGATTCGACACGTAATCGTAGGCTGCACCTCTCGAATGCATTTACTGACAGGCAGGTACTGGCTTATTGCTAATGACGTGCAAATTTGACCCAGATTCCTAGGAATGGGGTATAAATGGGAATTGCCGCTACAAAGCAAGAGACATAGATTCTCATGAACTCCTGTTTCGCAGGGGCTCATGAGAAGCTCTGCCTCTTGGAGATTTAAGTGGGGGAGGGGAGGGGGGGGGATGTAAAAGTAATGGCTCAGAGGTGGTCGAAGTCTAAGAGTGGTCCTATTGAAAGCACTTTATTCAAAGGCAGAACTGAAGTGTTTCGGGTGTGTCTAATGGATTTGACTTAACTCATTCTACCCCAACACCGAAATCCCCAAATTTTGCCCTTGTCCTCTGAAGACTGCACTGCAGTGCAGGACACAGATCGACCATGATAGTTCAAGGGTGATGCCAGAATAGCTTGGCGCCCATAGGGCAGGCTATTCTGGCATCACCCTTGAACTATCATGGTCGATCCTTATCTTGCTGTGGTGTATCTGGGGTAGAATGAGTTAAAGGAAAGCGTGCCTTTATTGGTGTGTTTGGCGTATTGTTTATTTGCCTTTTAGCAAAGGAATGACCACACAGACAGTATTAGTGCGCAGCTTACGCACAAGCACACACATGTAGAGCATACCTGCGTGCGTACACGCGTAGACAAAACCAATGTAGGCAAATACACAAGTGCGCTTTACACATTCGCACTCACGCACGCACGCACACAATTACGCTCACACACGCGTACCGCACGCACACGCAAACACATGCATGCTCACACACTCATACGCACGCGCTCGTGATTGTCCTGTTTCATGTTTTCGATCCGCATGACATTGCGGAGGACCATCGTCCAGATCCGTGAATCGTGAGAACGTTGTCACAAAATCGTGATAGCGGCAAAGATCTTAAGTACCGTGAATCATGATTTTCAAAGCGAAGTTTTAGTGAAGACGTCCAGGTAGGAATTTTGGAAGTGTTGTTTAACGAATGTATGTGTCAGTTGCATTTGATGGCTTGACCAACATAATTCTAGGGTAGTGCCAGATTAGCTTGGCGCCTGAAGGCGCCAAGCTAATCTGGCACTACCCTTGAATTATCATGGTCACACCATCTGCTTTAGGGATCCGGGGCTAAATGGGTTAACTCATTCGAGACGTGCCACCTACGGATACGGGGCGGTTCGCATACACACACCCTTCTACTGCTAACCCCAACAGCGACAAAACGTCTTAGGACCCACGACGGCCGCAGTGGGCCCGCACGCAGTCGTGCGCGGGCCCATTACGACCGACGTGGGCCCGAGGACATTCGGCTTATAATTAATCCACTGCACGCCTGAAAGTTGTGTGGCAAAGGAGACGGAAATGTTACGCTTGTTTAGAAGTGCGACTGTAAGGTGTGGCGCATGAAAAAAAAAATGTTAATTCCATTTCAGCGCTATCTGAATGCAGCCCGAAAAACAGTCGCCTTTTATTTGTGGACAACAGGACACCGAAACAGCGTCGCAATTCTAAAGGCGTGATACTGAATTTGTAAGCGCGCGCTCAAATGCATATAATAGCATTCACCTGCTAGTGTTTTTGAAATGGTTGTAAATGTAAATTCAGAGATCACCACCTGTCGAAGGAAGATGGATACAAAGTGGTCAGCAAGAGGTATAGATCCTTATGAGCCCCCGCATCTGCGGGGGCTCATGAGGATCTATACCTCTTGAGGCCAGGGTCTGTGTTTAACTTAACTTTTTTCCATACAGCCTTTTATTACATA
>BTPG01000001.1:286959330-286999330 GCA_036245525.1 Semisulcospira habei
CAAGCAAAATATAGATCGACCATGATAGTTCAAGGATGGTGCCAGAATAGCTTGGCGCCTATAGGCGCCAAGCTATTCTGGCGCCACCCTTGAACCATCATGGTCGATCTGTCTCCTGCAATGTGCTGCAGTCCTCAGAGGACTACTCCAAAACGTGGGTATTTCGTACATGGGACACAATGAGTTAATGCCTTGCGTATCGCATATAGTTCAAAGGTAAATATGGAGTGTCCTTTAAAAAGACTTTTTTATCGTTAAGATCAGGGATAACAAACTCTGCACCACTCTCGGTTGAATCTAAAGCGGATCCATCAGTAAATATTTTCAAATGTGCAAGATATTTATTACTTAATTTGTCTTTGACTAAAGTTGACAGAATATCTGCATCCACATATTTTCTTATATCTTTATAATCTATATCAAATTTTGCGTTATGATGTTCCCACTGTGGGACAGTAATTGTAATAGGTATCATTCGGAATTCAATGAATACCTACATTGCAGTCTTCAAAGATATCCTTAACTCGTTCAGTCCCGACACACCCCATCAAGATATGATAGTTCAAGGGTGGTGCCAGAATAGCTTGGCGCCTAAAGGCGCCAAGCTATTCTAGCACCACCCTTGAACTATCATGGTCGATCTGTCTCCAGCAATGTACTGCAGTCCTTAAATGACAACTCAGAAACGTGGGTATTTCTTACCTGGGACACAATCGGTTATCACGGTTTTTAATTGGTTGAGTGAATGGCATGTTTTGCGCTTTCTTTGGGAAATCTTTATTTGCATCTAAAAATATTTCGTCACTTACTGAATTGATAAGGGAAAAGCTTCAAGTAATATATTTTGCAGTAGCTAATTTGCGTTGGTCTGATAGAGATAGAACACCTGCTTCCTTATGAGTATTTTGAGTGTTCGCATGTATTGGTATTCCAAAGGAAAATGTTGTTGCTCTACTGTCTATATTTTGCAGTTTTTTAACGGTGTATTTGGAGCCGTATAATAAATTTCTTGTCCGTAGGTCAGAACTGATCGGACTAAAGAGATACATGTACCTAGATGTAATAAAGTTTAATATCTTGACCCTATGGTTGTCAATTTATTTATTTTAAGTTTCTGCCTTTTTCTACCTTATTTAATACATGTTCAATATGAATTCTCCAGGATAATTTAGAAGTAAAATGTACTCCTAAAAACTTTGCACTCTGTTTGAAATTTAGAGAAATTCCATCTATTCTTAATTTTTTTCGGGTTTTCCCCATTATTGAAACGCATTGGACATGTTTTCTCCCCAGACAATTCGAGACTATTTTCTTTCATGTAATATGTTAATTTGTCCAATTCAATCTGATATATCTTTCGAATATAATCTATTGTTCTTTTTGCAGTATGCTTTCTCAGATTAGTTATAATTCATATTGCAATATCCTCTGCATAGTGAACCCAAATTGTGTATTGTGATCAAGATCAGTGGAAGATCATGAACTAAGATAGCATTAAAAGCGGTGTTAAAGGAATGTTAGAACTAGTTAAGAGATTCAAGGTTAAGTTTTAATTTGGTTTGAGCAAAACAAACAAACAAATAAACAAACAAAGAACAAACAAACAATTAAAACAAACAACAGCAACAAACAAACATACATAAAAACACACACACCCACACACAAACAAACAACAATGATAGCAGGAGTGTTTACATTTTTATTTCTCGTACATAAACATTCTGTGCTAGCACACTAGCACTTTTTCAAAATTACCCCAAAGACATGATTTTGTGGCCCGATTATCCGTACTCGGAACATAATAATTATGAGCTAATTCTAGTGTTGAGATTTTCCACAGTTAACACTGACACATTAGCCGTGAGAGACCCGAATCTTCATACCACTCATCCATAAAAAGATAGACGAAAGATAGCAAGCACCCTTGGGCCGCCGTCGGCCGCAGTGGGCCCGCGCACGATAGTGCGCGGGCCCACTGCGGCTGACGTCGGCCCGAGAATCCTTAATGATACTGTTGAAAGTCTGAAAAGACAGCAGAACATGTTTTGAGCGATGAAATATCACCTGTCATCAAAAAACCATCATGTAGGTGGCTGTCGATGTGATCGTGGCTGTAGCCACATAATGATGGTCTTTAATGACAGGTGACACTCTTGATAGAGAACCTGTCTTGAAGACCACTTCTTTTTCCCCCTCACAAAAAAAGCGGTTCCTTAAACAAGTTCTACTGTATCGCTATTATTAGGCTCTAGGTCGTACATCCCAAATCACAGACCAGAACAGTTTTCAGTTTTGTTGGAAAAATCACCGAACGAATTTCATGGGTGACTTACAGAGCTTAGGAAATCACCCACGCAAAAAGTATGTACCACTAAGATAATTTTCTATACTGACGAGCAAAAGAAATGCGACATTTTCGGAACCATGGAAACACTAAAGTGTTTCCGATGGTTCCGAAAATGTCGCGTTTCTTTTGCTCGTCAGGATATTATAATAAAATCATCCGTGTAAGACAGATGTACTACTGAGATAGTGACGGATCACTCGTACTGTATTAAGTACTATGATTACAGTGACACATAAATCGTTCAGTCGTGCTAAAAAGTGACCTACTAGGGGCAATAAAAGGTTAATAGATCGCAATATCTCCTTTACAAAAATGAAACTACCAAGAAAGTAGGACAAAGCACTGTCAGGGGAGAGAATTGTGCATTATCGACCAATGTTCATAGCTCTAGATATAGCACAATATGGGCTTCCATATTCATTGCTTGCAGTCACTTACTTAGCGCACCCTTCTTTCCTATCCTTTTTGTGCGTTGACCAAACTAGATCTATGATCATTGGTCGATAATGTACGATTCTCTCCCCTGACAGTGTTTTTTCTTACTTAACACATAATACATATCATACTGAGGCTAAAAGCTTCAAATCTGTACACTGCCATATGCAAGCTACATTATAGTACTTACAGATAAGGATATAGACCAATGGCTTTAGTTCAAGGGTCGTGCCAGAATAGCTTGGCGCCTATAGGCGCCAAGCTATTCTGGCACTACCCTTGAACTATTTTAGTCAAACTTATTTCACACACTGGTGTGTTCCGAATGATAAGAGTTAATTGATAGTTTCTTCTACATTACAAGCACTGGCAGTCAACATTTTGGTGTCCTTTACAAGTGTTCTTAGTATGTCTTACAATAATGATGGACAAAGGAACAACACTTAAATTATGAGGACTGAATGTCGTACCACGAAAGACTTGTCTGCTACTTCTTTTCCTTTGTACGCAGGAGAGATCTTTCCGTTACGCTCAGAAGGCAGTGGAAAATTTCTGGTACGTGTGCCTATACTCGCATAGCTTGTGTAAAAAAAAAAAGTGTAGAGAAGTCTTAGTTGAGGCAAGACAACATTGAGTGTAGAGAAGTCTTAGTTGAGGCAAGACAACATTGAGTGTAGAGAAATCTTAGTTGAGGCAAGACAACATTGAGTGTAGAGAAGTCTTAGTTGAGGCAAGACAACATTGAGTGTAAAGAAGTCTTAGTTGAGGCAAGACAACATTGAGTGTAGAGAAATCTTAGTTGAGGCAAGACAACATTGAGTGTAGAGAAGTCTTAGTTGAGGCAAGACAACATTGAGTGTAGAGAAGTCTTAGTTGAGGCAAGACAACATTGAGTGTAGAGAAGTCTTAGTTGAGGCAAGACAACATTGAGTGTAGAGAAGTCTTAGTTGAGGCAAGACAACATTGAGTGTAGAGAAGTCTTAGTTGAGGCAAGACAACATTGAGTGTAGAGAAGTCTTAGTTGAGGCAAGACAACATTGAGTGTAAAGAAGTCTTAGTTGAGGCAAGACAACATTGAGTGTAGAGAAGTCTTAGTTGAGGCAAGACAACATTGAGTGTAAAGAAGTCTTAGTTGAGGCAAGACAACATTGAGTGTAGAGAAGTCTTAGTTGAGGCAAGACAACATTGAGTGTAGAGAAGTCTTAGTTGAGGCAAGACAACATTGAGTGTAGAGAAGTCTTAGTTGAGGCAAGACAACATTGAGTGTAGAGAAGTCTTAGTTGAGGCAAGACAACATTGAGTGTAGAGAAGTCTTAGTTGAGGCAAGACAACATTGAGTGTAAAGAAGTCTTAGTTGAGGCAAGACAACATTGAGTGTAGAGAAGTTTTAGTTGAGGCAAGACAACATTGAGTGTAAAGAAGTCTTAGTTGAGGCAAGACAACATTGAGTGTAGAGAAATCTTAATTGAGGCAAGACAACATTGAGTGTAAAGAAGTCTTAGTTGAGGCAAGACAACATTGAGTGTAAAGAAGTCTTAGTTGAGGCAAGGCAACATTGAGTGTAGAGAAGTCTTAGTTGAGGCAAGACAACATTGAGTGTAAAGAAGTCTTAGTTGAGGCAAGACAACATTGAGTGTAGAGAAATCTTAGTTGAGGCAAGACAACATTGAGTGTAGAGAAGTCTTAGTTGAGGCAAGACAACATTGAGTGTAGAGAAGTCTTAGTTGAGGCAAGACAACATTGAGCGTAGAGAAGTCTTAGTTGAGGCAAGACAACATTGAGAACCCGTTGTGTCGGTAAATCTTAGCAATCAAAGCCAACCATGGAGCAGATCGCTTTAGCCCTTATCATTCGGAATACTCCAGTGTGTGAAATAAGTTTGACTAAAATAGTTCAAGGGTAGTACCAGAATAGCTTGGCGCCTCAAGGCGCCAAGCTATTCTGGCACCACCCTTGAACTAAAGCCTTTGGTCTATATCCTTATCTGTAAGTACTATAATGTAGCTTGTATATGGCAGTGTACAAATTTTGAAGCTTTCAGCCTCAGTATGATATGGGTTAACTAATATTGCGCCCAAGAGGCTGAAATTACAAAATTGTGTGCTGCCTTCTCAAGTTTACATATCAGATTATGCGGCACATCGACCATGATAGTTCAAGGGTGGTGCCAGAATAGCTTGGCACTTCAATCGGGAAGAATTAATCTCTTTCATTTCACGACACTCAAACTTCATTAGTTAAACTAAAGTTAGTCCTTTTGTGTAGCATTATTTTAAGACATACTAAGAAACATTTATAAAGGCGATATTGCAAACTATAGACCCCTTATGAGAAAAAATGCGCATGGTCCAACTGAAAGAGACATAGATCCTCATGCGCCCCCGCTGTTGAGGGGCACATGAGGATCTATGCTTCTTGCTGACGCTACTTTGCATCCATGTTCCTTGCACTGTTGGATCTTTTTGGCGGCTGACTTAACAAATATTTCAGAAACACAAACTGCGTCCACTACGATGTAGATTTTAATCTTTAATTTCCTACACTAGGTCGCTTTTAAAAATAATGTGAAAGAAACTCGCTCACGCATAGTATTACCATAATCGTCTGTTGCAAGCAGTCTTTAAAAAATCGTTGGAATGCGTAGCTCGCCAGAATATAATGTATATAAAATTCATAATTTTGGCCTGAAATATCTCAGTTTAATGTGGCTTGATAATACAGGCATAAAAGCTCATAAAACTACCTTTGTACTTTCACAAAGGATATATGCACGTGTATGGTCGTCGTGTTTGTAACCCCCCCCCCCTACCTCACCTCGGCTCCCCCCCCCCCCCTCTTCTCCCTCCTCCCCCCCCCCACCCAACCACACACACGCACAAGTCATGTATGATCATGCAAAAAAAAAATAATTATGAGGAAAAAACAGACCATTCGAATAATGTCCTAAAATAAGAAGCTATATAATATGCTCATGACACATAAACGGATGTTACCCCAGACCATTAACCCCTTAACAGCCGGGGCAAGGGGGACGCTATCCAGCTGCAAGAGACATAAACCCTCATGAGCCCCCGCGAATGCGGGGGCTCATGAGGATTTATGTCTCTTGTTAATCATGTGCTCCTTATGTTTGGTCCAACTTACATGATTGTGTTCTCCACTCGAATGTCGGTCAGTGTTTAGTTGTTTCAGACGCGCAATTCTTGATCATTGACTGCGAAGGGGTTCACGTTTTCCCGGGGGTGGCTGTTTACTTTTCCAATATTATGTATTTATTCGCACACAGACCAGGACATAATTTTATCACTGCTACTCTCGCTTGATTTACTTTATAGTTTCTGCAAACACACTGCAACAATAGGGCACCACTGAGTGGCTGAAATAGCCGGCGGACGGACGTTCGCAAACACTTGGCAGGGATTTTCCGTGGTTGAGTGAGCTTATCAGCATGTTATTTTCAGAATTATTGTGTGAATTATATTTTAGCCTCTCCACACACACATACACACACATACAGGCACGCACGCACGCACAAACTCACGCACACACATACAAACACGTACGCACGCACGCACGATAACACACATACACACACACACACACTCACACGCACGCACACACACACACACACACACACAAACTTTCTCTCTCTCTCTCTCTCTCTCTCTCTCTCTCTCTCTCTCTCTCTCTCTCTCTCTCTCTCTCTCTCTCTCTCTCTCTCTCCATGCCCCCTTCCCTCTCCCAACCTCCCAACTCTCCCCACACCACTCTTCCTTTTCTAAACATCACCCTCTCACTACATCTGTCTTGTAAAGACAGTATGTTCATTTTTGCGAAAAGCGAAATTTTCTGTTTATTTTGATGAAATCTTGCTTTGTGCAATAATAAACTTATTGTGTTTTGTAGTCACAAGGCAGATACTTCCCACACCGCCCTAAACACGCCCCCCCCCCTTCCCAACCCACCCCCACCCACCACCCACCCCACCCCAACTCCCCAGCCCTCATTATCTTATTTCTTCACGTTTTTGAATGAGTTATCTTGATGCCTTATTTCTAAGGAATCGCGAAAGTATTGCTCTGCTATCTAATTATCCTTGGTCGATCCATTTGGCTCAGCCGAATGAATGCCAGTCGCTTATGGAAATCAGTCGTACAATTGTTTCCTGTTTTTTTTACACCTCTGTGTCCCTAGGTGACTGATTCATCTCCTCCCCCCCCCCCCCCCCCAAAAAAAAAAAAAAAAAATGGCATGTACACTATGTGTATATGAGTATGGATGAAATCGAAAACATGTTCTTAGGACTTCCTTCTTCCTGCACGCACACCGACTCACTCACACACACACACACACACACACACACACACACACACACACACACACACACACACACACACACACACACACACACACACACACACACACAAGCACGCACGCACGCACAGAACTGAGCTGAAACTTTATTTTGTAAGGATGAAGACAGTAGGCACGCAGGCCTTTTTACACGTCTGTCCTTAATAACATTTTAATATATCATCAGAAAAGGTAACAAGACAAATACAATTACATTTTAACAAAATAATAATAATAATAATAATAATAATAATAATAATAATAATAATAATAATAATAATAATAATAATAATAATAATAATAATAATAATAATAAAGACACAGACACATATTCAGATGTAAGGCAGCACAAGGGTAACGCATGATATCTGTTACTCGAGTGATGCGTTACAATCACGCACATTCACGCACGCACGCACACCCCCGCCCCCCTCTTCTCCTCCTCCCACACACACACGCGCGCGAGCACGTGCGCCGACATTTATACATTATGAAAAAAATATAATATTAACTCTAAGATTTCAACTAAAAACCGAAAAAGTAAAGTTAAAACTTCAAAAGTAAACTACTGAACACTATTAACTGTAAACATTGAGCATAACCTAACAACTTTAATTGAAAATATCACACACACACACACACACACACACACACACACACGCATGCATGCACGCACGCACACATACACACACACACACACACACACACACACACACACACACACACACACACACACACACACACACACACACACACACACACTCGTGTGAGCGTTGAAAGGCAGCACAAGAGTAATGTAAGACACCCGTTACTCCAGTGATGCGTTACACACACCCCCGAACGCAGGCAAGAACGAACGCGAGAGCATGCAAATACACGATGCAAATTGAAATATACAATAGCAAATTAAAGTAGCATAATAGGGAATCAGCATTAATAATCATCAATCAAAACATAACATGTGTTGAAGAGAGAAAATATGATACTAGTCATAAATTTGGTAGATACAGCTAATCTGTTAGATTATTTCTGAGTAAATACTGTAGCAGCTGGGCTCTTTGAAGGAGCTCACAGAGTGTGCTGATTTAATCTTTTTGGGTAGTGCGTTCCACGGTATCGAACCCGAGTAAGAAAAAGACGTCTTGGAAATGTCTATTCTTGGCTTTGGAACTACCAGTTCATTTTTTTTTTTTTTTACGTGTGTGTTTAGGGTGTGCTACAAGTCTTGAAAAGATTAGATATGTAAGCCGGCGTTTTTCCTACAGATCTGTCCTCCTGACACGGGAGCAAACAGAGTTATATATTCAGCCAAGCACTTTTAAAGACGACAAATACAGTCGTAAATATAAAGCAAATGAACCACAGCCGTACAACAAAAAAGTCGCATTTCTTTTGCTTGTCAATATATACTGACGAGCAAAAGAAATGGAATAGAATTTTTGGAATATTTTTTTTTAATGGCGCAATGATTCCAAACATTTCGCATTTCTTTTGCTCGCCAATATATTTGTAAGATTCAGGAAGTGTGTGTGTGTGTGTGTGTGGTGGGGGGGGGGGAGGGGCAAGGGGTGTGGGGGGTAACCAGTAGTGAATTCACGATGGTTCTATGGACATTCTGCCCTGTTGAGAGGAAGGACGATGGGTCCATTATCGTGAAAGCGAGATTTTCATTGTATTACAGTTAAAATCTCGCTTTTTAAAATTAAAATGGACTTTATGTCTTTTGCGTTCACAGGGAAACATTATCTAGCAGCTGACAGGAAAAGGGTTATAGAGCTAAAAAGGCACTACGCTTGAGATCTTGCGATCTGTCGTCATGTCTAGCAGACAAATTGACAAGAAATTAAAACAACACTTCCCCATCACTTCTAGTTTAGTTTAGTTTAGTTTAGTTTAGTTTAGTTTAGTTTAGTTTAGTTTAGTTTAGTTTAGTTTAGTTTAGTTTAGTTTAGTTTCGTTTTGTTTAGCTTAGTTTAGTTTAGTTTAATTTTTTATTTGATTTTATTTTCGTATTTTAGTTTAGTTTAGTTTAGTTTAGTTTAGTTAGTTAGTTATTTTATTTTATTTTATTTTATTTTATTTTATTTTATTTTATTTTATTTTATTTTATTTTTATTTTTATTCATTTATGTATTATGTATTTATGTATTTATTATTATCAAAAAGAAACAGCTTGGCGCATAGAGATCCCAAGCTATTCCGGCACCACCCCTGAACTATCACGCTCGATCTCCCAAACGGCCATGTGGTCTTCAGACAGCATCATTTTATCTTCTAATTTTCGGCCTCAGTGCTACGAGTGTTAGCGGTGCTCATTTTTTTCTTCAATGTCCGAACCGTGCCATCTTCACGGCCCACTGAGAACTAAATTAGTCACCGGTCCTTTTATACCCGAGGATGACACACTTTGCTGCACTTTTAACAATCTCTAAGCAGTTGCCATTACGACGAAGTTTAGATGACAGATTTACCATGATAGTCCAAGGATGGCGCCTGCAGAATAGCTTGGCGCCTTCAGGCGCCAAGCTAGTCTGAAGGCACCACCCTTGAACTATCATAGTTGATCTGTAAAGCGATCTGCTCCATCAGGGGCCCCGCCTTTAGGTGCCTGCTCGGCGTTGAACCCAAATAACTAACTAACTAACCATCAGGGGCTTTGCTGAAATTCAAGGATACGAGTTATCAATGTCTTGCCGTAACTCTTAACCCCAACGCCCTAAAGCAGGAAGATGGATCCACCTTGATAATTCAAGGGTAGTGTCAGATTAGCTTTGCGCCACCATGGGAAATGTGGCCAAGGGGTTGACTCTTTCGAGACGTGACGCATCCGGATTCGCGGCGTAAAGCCGCGAATCCGGATGCGACACGTCTCGAAAGAGTTACATGGGTTAACTCAGACTTTCCAACTCATCTTTTCACAATCCATGTGAGTAGGCACACGCACCAGAGGTTTTTTCCCACTGCCTTTTGAGTCTGACGAAAGGAACTCTCCTGCGTACAAAAGAAGAGAAGAGCAGAAAAGTCTTTCAATTTGTTTTACGACATTCAAACTTGAGAATTTTAAGCTAGCCCTTTTGTCCAGCGTTATGCAAGATTCAAGATGACTTTATTGTTGCTGTGATAGAAAATAATCACACACAGCAAAAATTGTCTTGCCACCGCATGTCTTGCCACCGCACTATGTTAGTATGTTTTATACTAAGACATACTAAGAACGTTTATAAAGGAGATATCGAAATCGGTGAACCCTTGACTGCCTGGAGTCGCTCTCTTTTAAGTTTTTATATGTCAGGGTTGAGTGAGGTAATTTACTAGTACCAGAGAGCTTCGTCTTTCGAGTCCGAACCGTTCCACCTGTGCTCGGCCGACTCAGTGAAGACTAAAATTAGTCCCCGGCCCTTATATACCCGAGGTTGGCACTCTTGGCTGAACTAATAACCCTCTCTAAACAGTAGCCATTCCGGGTGGGAGATTAAGAGTGAGGGTGGGACGAAGAGGCAGGGGGTCGGGGAGGGGTGTGGTAGAGGCGGGGTTTAGAGAATGTACAAGTGGGAAAAGGCGGGCAGTAAAGGAGGCCAGTCGCGTTCTTCACTGCCAATGTCTTGAAATGATGTACGGTATGTGGTGTGAGGATATGAATGAGGCCAGCAAGAGGCATCGATCCTCATGAGCCCCCGCATCGCGGGGGCTCATGAGGATCTATGCCTCTTGCGTTTGGAGTGTTGATTTCTGCGCTCCAGTTGACTGAAAGTGCTAGCAGTGTATGCCGGATTTGGGGGATTGCGGTTTTCAACAAGACTGAATGACGATGACGTGGTATTCAGGGGAGCTGTCGACATATTGTCTGGGTTTGTGTACATGCGGGTGTTATGGGCTTAGGTACAATGGTTCTTAATAGACCGCCCCCCCCCCCCACACCCCCACACCCCATTATGAAATACAGCCACCAGTACTGGTAGCCGCATGCGCGCACAAAGGCGTTAACAAAATCCGGAAAAGTGAAAGTATGGCCCAGAATGGACGTACCCCCACCCGGATCTGCCCTGTGGGACTTTGGTGGGGCAAACTATATTTTCGCTCCTAACGTAATCCTGGTTTTCGTCTGGGTCTAGTATTTCTTTCTTATCCTAGTTCATTGATCTCTATTGTCTCTTTACCAATAATGTTATCTCTCTTGTCACTTATGTCAGATTTTCTTGAGAGTTGTTTATCCCTCTTTTCTGCGCTGTCTGTAATCCTCTCCTGATATTTATTAGATATGATTTGCTAATTGGTCTCTTGTACCTAACAGATGATAGGTTATATATTTGCGGTTGATGCCATTTCTATTTTCCTCGTTATCCATCGTATTCGCAATGAGTTGTTGTTGTTGGTATAAACTGGTAAATTAGCTTGAAGGCAGATCGTCGCCAGCATCCCTTAGGATTGTTATCTGGTCACGAATGTTCGAACGACTGTTCAATAATATTCAATGTGGTGTTTGTTGTTTTGTTTTTGTTTTAATTTTTAGTTTGTATGTGTAAGGTGGATTTTTTTTTGTTTGTTTGTTTGTTTTTGTTGTTGTTGTTTTGTTGTTGTTTGTTTGTTTGTTGTTTTGTTGTTTTTAATGAGTCTTCTTCTGTTATTTTTCTTTTTTTCTTTTTTTTCTTTTTTCTGTGGTGGGGGAGCGGGGGGGGGGGGGCTTGAGTTTTTAGTTTGGTTTGATTGGGCTGCTTATGTTTCAGTTTGCTCTGCTTTGCTTATAGTTTTCGTATAGTTTGTTGGTGTTTGGCTTTCGGCTTCTGGCTTCTGGTTTTTGGCTTCTGGTTTTTGGTTTGGTTTTCATTTCTGTTCGGCTCAGTTTGATTTGCTTTATTTTGTTTGTTCCTATGCAGGCACATCCTGAGTAACCCATTTCTTGTCAGTAAATCATATAATCCGAATGGTGCTGCCTTACCAGACAGCCATGTACAGAAAACGTGAGATGAAACACAACACCAGAGTGCCGGCATTTTGCTTCTTGTTACAGCAAAAGCTGTTTTGAGAGATCACCTGTCATTAAAGACCCTTAACTCATTCTACCCCAGACACACCACAGCAAGATGAAGATCGACCATGATAGTTCAAGGGTGATGCCAGAATAGCTTGGTGCCTATGGGCGCCAAGCTATTCTGGCATCACCCTTGAACTATCATGGTCGATCTGTGTCCTGCACTGCAAAGCAGTCTTCAGAGGACGACGGCAACATTTGGGGATTTCGGTGTTGGGGTAGAATGAGATAAATGCCAGGTGACACTTTCTACACTTCAAGACTTCCCTTGAAGAAGCACCTGTTTTACGGCCACTTTTTCTTGCACCCAAAAAAATGGCTCAAACCATGAAGGTTCTCAGTGTTATTGGCGAAGTAGACTAACATTTCACCTAGAAATGTGTAATCAGCACCGTTGGGAAAACGTTCTTACGTTCAAATTTCGTGATATTCTGTTTTGCTATAGGCGAAATCATGGGCGGATCAGTTACCTGGGGGGGGGGAGGGTAGGGGGGGTGAGGGGGACCTTCAACCTGACACACGGGCCTTAGTCCTGATCCTGACGTCAGACCTTAGGTCCCATTGGCCGAAAATTCAAATAGCGCAAAGTGTGTGTGTGTGGGGGGGGTGGGGGGGGGAGGAGGGAGGGAGGGGGGAGTGGTAACCCTTTCACTGACGAGGAAAAGGTAAAGTCTTTCCAACTGCAAGAGACATAGATCTTCATGAGCCCCCGCGACTGCGAGGCCTCATGAGGATCTACGCCTCTTGCTGAGACCAATTTGTATCCATGTTTCTTGGACGGTGTTGGCTTTTGGTCGTTGAATGGACCACAATTTCAGAAACAAAAATGAACGTACAGTGGGAGGGAAGGGGTTAAGTGAGACACGCATATATCATAACCTCTTCCCCGCGGCGACAACATTTTCAACAAGCCGGAGGGGGGAGAGGGTTCTGGTTACCCAAAATGGGTTGGTTGGTTGGTTAGTTCGGGGTTTAATGTCCACGGCACAAAACTGACAGTAGACGGCCCTGACGGGCGGGTTATGGGGGACAGGGAAATCTATTGCCTATGGAGTACGACCTGAACACTGATCAATTCAGGCACACTGCAACTGTACCACTTTGATTTACCAGAACCTTTCAACGGACATGCTATTGAACAAGCCTGTCTTTTTTCCCCTGGATTGCGAATCCAGCTACCTGCGCGGGATGGGGACTGGAATCCACGATCCGACGATTCCCTTCGCTCTCTTTGATCCAGGATTTTAAAGAAATTTTGTCTTGGGAGTGGGGCGGAGAGAGGCGGGGGGGGGGGGGGGGGGGGTTCTGCCCCCTAGGATGCCCCCGATTCCCCCCCCACACACACACACACACACACACACACACCTCCACTCCCGATCCTCCCCTGCGAAATGTTGTATATTATGTCAACATTACAGCTTACATGAGATGAAACAAGAAAGGTGTGTCTGTTTTATGAAAAAAAAAAAGTCTATGAATCTTTCTTTTATGTAACACACGGCGCTTAAATATTTAACGATTTCACGCATCGTGTATAACTCCATAATACCAGCATCTATGGCTGGGAAATAAATGGACCCTACAAGGATAGTTCAAGGGTACTGTCTGATATGCTCGGGTTTGTTCTTTGATAGAGCGCCAAGCAATCTTTCTGCTAAGTAACACACGGATTATAAATATTTTGTGATTTCTCTCGTCAGGAGTACTTCGTCAATATCCAATGTCGGTTGCTTGAAAAAAATTGAAATTGAAATAATTTCTTATTTGTAATTGAAGTAATTTTATCCTACAGTGATAGTTCAGGGATAGTGCATGATTAGCTCGGCGCTTTGAGGCGCAGAGCTAATCAAGCAATAACAAGTATACTAAAGTGATAGTTTAAAGGTAGTTTTTGATGTGCTCGGGTTTCTACTTCTAAAGAGCGCCAGAAATATTTCTTTTAATGTAACACGAATTTTAAATATTTTAAATATTTTAGCGTCAGTCGCTTTAAACCATTGCATCCTGAGACCGATTTTTTAAAAATAATCCGCTTATTGTCCTAGGAAGGCTACATTACAGATCAGGAGATAGAGCAACCGTTTTAGTTCAAGGGTGGTGCCGGAATAGCTTGGCGCCTTAGGCGCCAAGCTATTCTGGCACCACCCTTGAACTGTCGTAGTCAAATTTATTTCAAGCAATGGATTTATCAGGATGAAAAGGGTTAATTACTGTTATCGTACAATGGTATTTTAAAGGTAATGTTTTGTATGTTCCGATTTGTTCTTCAACTTTCCGCGCCAGTTGCTTGCAATCATTTTATCTTACAATGATGGTTCAAGGGTATTCCGTAAATAGCTGGGCGGTTTAAGGCGCCGAGCTAATCAGGCAATATAGTTGAACTACGTACCACCCTTCAGCTATCTTCAGCACTGACACTTTATCGAATTAAAATGCGGGCCAGTTGGCTTTTGAAGCAAAAGTGTTAAGAGTCACGTATAGTGCTCTCCCTTCCCTACCACTCTTTGGATTTTGTATTTTATCAATAGAGTGGTCCACCTTTCTTCATTTCAAACAACAGGTATTATCACGCGTGTTTTGTTGGCTTCCCCCCCCCCCTACCCCCCAACATTTGCGCAAAGATCTCCCAAGGTTTCCAGCACGTATGAAACACATCCTTGTGTGCATGTTGAACAAAAAGTAGCCCCTACAGTGTGAACAGTAACACGACACTATGTTTTATCGGAAAGCAATGCTGAGTTTTGATGTCTTTTTGCTGCAGTAAAGTTCTTTGCAAAAGATCATGCATCTGAACAAACCGTTTTTACAGGTCGGGCACTGTGTGTGGGGTATTCTGTTACGTCACGTGTGCGCTGGTCTGTGATTTTGTACCTTATGGCTCTAAGCCGTAAGGTCTGTAGTCATATACTAGTCCACATAATTATGCGCTCTTTTACATAAAAAAGGAAAATTAAAAAGTCTGCCATCGTCTATGAACCCCATCCTGCCACTAGAGGCATATTGTGTATGAAATCTGAACAAAAGCCGCACAACAGTCCAAGGAACGTAGATACAAACTGGTCTCAGCAAGAAACATAGATCCTCATGAGTCTCCGCGACAGCGGGGGCTCATGAGGATCTATGTTTCTTGCGGTTGAATTGCGTTCACTTTTTCTCTGCAGTTAATTGTGTTCCGAATTTTGAACTACGAAGAAAGATTCTGGTTGCCACGTTGATGAAAATTTTTACTGAAATGGGAACATCTTGTCATGACAGGGAAGTTTGCTTTTTGTGGGAAGGGGAGGTGGAGGGAGGGGGTGGGGTGGTACGGAGGGAAACGAAGCGCAGGTTGCAGTGGGCGTCGTGCTACGATCAAAGAATTTTCCGAACCACAAGATGGCCAACAGTTATTTGAAAAAGTTTCGTCTGTCTTTTGGATCCTGCACCCTCGTGTACGTTAAATGAAACGAATCTCATTTTCAAAAATATTTATTTATTTATTTATTATTTGTGGTCTTTTTGTCATTTACTCGTTCATTCATTCATTCCGATTCATTCATTCATTCATTCATTCATTCATTCATTCATTCATTCATTCATCCACTCATTCATTCGTTCGTTCATTCGTCCTTTTCCTTCCTTCCTTCCTTCCTTCCTTCCTTCCTTCCTTCCTTCTTTCTTTCGATTGTTTGTTTGTTCATTTGTTCATTCATTCATCAATTCATTTATTAATGTACTTACTTGTTTATTTGTATTTGATGATCTCAAAGCAAAACGTTGAAATAGACTGACCGAATTCGACATCTTGTCAGTTGGTTGTAATCAGGAATCAGGAATCATCGCGACCAAAACCGCTACCGACACCCAAAGGTTAATTAATACTGACTACGTCAGAACGCAGTAATACAACTCATTACCTTGACTGGATTTGTTCAAAGACATTTAAAAGCGCGTGCGACAAACATGTGGGTCAGTAAACCTTAATACCTTTCACACGATGCCGTGAATGTGTCCAATATTTGACACGGAGGAAAAGGAAGTGTGTTCTGGTCGGTGAGTTTGGACCTTACGGCTTTCAGCCGTAAGGTCCAAAGTCACAGGCCAGCACAAAAGTCAGTACGAGTGGGTGTTTGTCTCAGTAGGATGCACATGTTAGCTGTAACAAGATAACGTTAGTGCGAGCCAATGCCTGGGTGCATATGTTTATTGAATGATTTTTATTTTTACTGTTTGCCCCGTCCACAAAACTGTAATTGCTCTTTAAGGGATAATAATTTTTTAACCCTTATCATTCGGAATACGTGTGTGAAATAAGTTTGACTAAAATAGTTCAAGGGTAGTGCCAGAATAGGCTTGGCGCCTCTAGGCGCCAAGCTATTCTGGCACTACCCTTGAACTAAAGAGCCATTCTTCTACGTCCTTATCTGTAAGTACTATAATGTAGCTTGCATATGGCAGTGTACACATTTGAAGCTTTTAGCCTCAGTATCATATGGATTAATTGAATCTATATTATTATGTGATGTGTTATACATGTATTTCCAGCTGTGAAGTTACTCAGTTCAAGTTTGGTTGTTTTTTTTTAGTCTCTGTGCACTGAACGCACCATGTGTCTGTCCTTATCCGTTATCCTGCTGTGTGCAGTGACGCCGTGGTAACGTAAAAGCCAGTATCTCCATTTATGAGAAAAGCAAGATTTCATTGTATAACAATGAAAATCTCGCTTTTCTCAAAAATGATCGTAATGGCTTTTAGACATATAACGGCAGACTTTATTTGCGGTAATATAAATGCATTGATTGTACTCCCACCACACATCCACCCCTTATTACCTATAGCTCGCCCCACTCCCCCCCCCCCTGCCCCCTCTCCCACTCCCCCCGCCCACACATACATCAATGTAGACACGGTCAACGAGACAAGATCACTGTTATGCCAGGAGCACCACGCGCGTCGTGTCAATGTAGCAAAAGTGAATGTAACTAACTAACTAACCAACATACTGATGAATGAACGAACGAAGCAGCTAACTGAAGCAAACGTGAAAGTAGGCCCTAACTAACTAACTAATCAAATAATGAAATAATGGCCGGACTAAATAACTAACTAACCAACCAACTAACTAACTAACTGACTAACTGACTGACGAACTATAAACTAACTAATCAACTTATGAACGAACGAGATAACTGAATGACTGACGCACTCACTTACTCACTCGCTCACGCACTCACTCACTCACTCGCTCACGCACTCACTCACTCACTCACTCACTCGCTCACGCACGCACGCACTCACTCACTCACTCGCTCGTTCACGCACTCACTCACTCACTCACTCTCACACACACACACTCACTCACTCACTCACTCACTCACTTACTCACTCATTCACACACACACACACACACACACACACACACACACACACACACACACACTCACATCACTCACTCACACACATACACACACACACACTCACTCACTCACTCACTCACCCACGGCCACTCACCCACACACCCACTCACTCATAAGTAACTCACTAACGTAAGATTAACTTACTAATTAACTAACTAAATACTGAAGCAGCTGCACTGGCTGCCCGTACAATTCCCTGCCAGTACAAAATAGCAATTTTCGCCTATCGACATTTTGACGGATCTCTCTCGCCGTTCCTTTCTGCCAAGCTGTCTGTTTATTAGCCATCACAAACCTTCCGTTCCTCCAGTGAGAAACTTTTAAAAATCCCGAAGCTTATCATCAAAACTGTCGGGGAGCGTTCTTTCACCCCAAGTGTGTGGAACTTTCTGCCATTTGAAATGCGGAATCTGCCCACATTGTCACAGTTCAAAGCTCACCTAAAGACTTTTTTTTTCTGTCGGGCATTTAACATTTAGCTCAACTTTGGCTAATTGTTGACTGACTGCCTTTTATTCTGATTCTAGAGGGAAGTGGATGTAAGGTGTTGGGAAGGGATGAGGTGGTTTAAAGTAGTGTATAATTGTGCGTGTGTCTGAGAGAAAGATGGTGTGATGTTGTGCATGCGCAGTGAGTCCCCAGTGTTTTCCTGGAGAACAGTGCTATACTCACTCACTCACTCACTCACTCTCTCACTCACTCTTTCTGAAAACTCAATGAATTTGAGGATATGCAGACTCCCTGCAGTGGGCTGAAGGTCCCTCGACTTTGACTCTCTGCAGTGGGCCCATCATCTCACGACCTTCTTTTCGGGTCAACGTCAGCCCTAGCTGGATTGCGCACGGACGTGCGCGGTCCAGCTTGGGCTGACGTCTATCCAGGGCCTATAGTCTCCGGCCTTCTTATCGCTGTTCTTGGAAAACTTCAGGACACTACCTACAAGGATTGTCTATTCAACCTTCATCGTACTGCGCCTTGACATAACAATGGCCGTTGGTTTAGTTATCTTATCACACAGGTGCCTCTGACTACCGGGAATGTTGAATTTTCGCTTCATTTTCCGTACATGCGTCTCAGTAAGCAGGAGATTATCTTGGGCCGACGTCGGCCGCAGTTGGCCAGGGACTGTTTGCTTACTGGGTCATGCTCCTGTTGTGTATCTCTGTATCCGAAGGTGTGTGTCGCTGACAGACACAAAATCAATACGTCAGAGCGTACGGAATTCGAAATATTTAACTACCTGTAGTTAACTGTCTACAGCTTGGCTGTCTGGTTGGTTGGTTGGTTGGTTGGTTGGTTGGTTGGTTGGTTGGTTGGTTATTTAATTGATTGATCGTTTTATTTTTGTTTTGCTTGTTGCTTGCTCGTTCGTCCGTCCGTCCGTGTGTCCTTTCGTTCGCATGCTCGCCCGCTCGTCCGTCCGTTCGTTCGTTTGTTCGTTCGTTAGTCCGGTCTGTCGTTCGTTCGTTTGTTCGCTAGCTCGCTTACTGGCTCGTTCTTTCGTTTGTGGTTTGTTTGTGGGTTGTTGTTATTTTTTTGTCCGATAAACAGTAGTTTAATTGGCTGATCAGTAGGATGGATGTCTTGCTCATTGAAAGCCTGCTTGGCTGGTTGGTTGGCTTCCTGGCTGACTAGGCGTCTGTTTGATTGTAGGCCCTTTGTCTCTCTTTCTTTAAATTCTTTTATATGTTGTTTAGATTGTTTGACGTTTGCTGTTTGGTAAAGTTTCTGGTTTAACTCACTCGAGACGTGCCGCCTCTGGATACGCGGCGTAAGCCGCGTTTCCGGAGGCGGCACGTCTCGAAAGAGTTAATGTATATATGAGCGGTTTGTTGGTTTCCTGCTCTGTTCTTTGACACGGTTGTCGTATTAGTTACCGGTCTCGCTGGCCGACCGGCCAAGGGTTGCTATCGGAGCTGTGGAGTGGTTCGTAAATTTGACAAGAGCCTTGTTGAATAATACCCGGTTTAACCCCTTCTCTGTTAACGATCACAAAGTTTGCGTCTGAAAGCATACACACTGACGATATTCGCCCGAAAAGAAAAAAAAAAAAGAGGTAAATGTGATCACAGGCATAAAGCACACAGGACTAACAAGAGACATAAATCCTCTTGAGCCCCCGCGAACGCGGGGGCTCATGAGGATTTATGTCTCTTGCAGATGGGTTGCGTTTGTCTTGGCCCGGTGGTTAAGAAGTTAGGGACGTTGCTGTGACAAGGAAGCATCTAAACATAAGCTGCTTATTACAAAATCACGAGTTTCGGCGCTCACACGTGACACATCATTGAGGTCCCTTAGAATTAAACAGAACGAAAACCAGACCAGACCTGACAGCTGGCGCACCCCTCTTTCCTATCTCTTATTTTTTATTTTTTTATAATGTACTTTGACCAAAGCAGTTCTATGATCTTTGCTCGATAATGCACGATTCTCTGCCCTGACAGTGCTTTGTCCTACCTACTGGGTAGTTCCTTCTAAAACCAAAATGATATTACCACGGCTCATTCAAAGAAGCAACAACTTCAAATGATTGCAGGCCAACACCGTGACAAACTGTCTCTGTATAAAACCACAGCTATAAATGGCTCAAATCACTGTTACCAAGTGTCATAGATTCTCATGAATCCCTATGGCTGCTAGGGGCTCATGAGACTCCATGGCTTTTGGAGATAAGAGAGACTTGTTAATGTATTTATAGCGCAAAGCTTCAAATTTGTACATTGCCATATGCAAGCTACATTATAGTACTTACAGATAAGGATGTAGACCAATGACTTTAGTTCAAGGGTAGTGCCAGAATAGCTTGGCGCCTAGAGGCGCCAAGCTATTCTGGCACTACCTTTGAACTATTTTAAGCATGTTCTTAATTAAACGAACTTTAGTTCGTGAACTCTGACGATCTACAGTTCACGATCTCGGACGAACCAGGTTGGTTCTTAATTGGATGATCTAAAGATACGGCGAACCTAGTTCGAAGTAGTTCACGAACCTCGGCAAACCATAGTTCGCTGTCGGAAAAGGTTCGCTGAACGTGTTGAGCAAACCAAGGCGAACCTTTTCTCTGATTGGTCAAAACTTTTGCCCTCTTCTGCGTTGGAGATAAGAAGAGAGTCACCGATACAAACAAATATGGCAGACGGCGATATTTCACTAGTGCGAAGAACAAGACCTGTTTTTATTGATTTATGGGAGGCGCAACGCTGTTTGTGGGGTCGCTACTGCAAGGAGTACAAAAACAAACATCGTTCAAATCGCGAAGCGACATAGCGGCAGCCATTTTGAACACATTCGCAGACAGGAAGTACGCCGAATCAAGCACTTCAGTTAAGAAAGAGAACCATGGCAAACCTGGTTTGCTGAAGTTCGCATAGGTTCGTTCAACCTCAATTAAGAAACAAACCAAAAGATCGCCGATCTTCTCCAATCTAGGTTTGCCGATCAATAGTTCGTCTAATTAAGAACAGCTCTTAGTCAAACTTATTTCACCCACTGGTGTATTCCGAATGATAAGGGTTAAGAGTCATAAATAAAGATCACGCCTCTGTAAGATGATTGTAAAAAAAAAAATTATGATTATTTTTTTAGAGGTATAGACTCTCGTGAGCCCCTGCGTCTGCAGGGTCTCATGAGAATCTATGGCCCTTGGAGATTAGAGAGATTTGTCGATGGATTGCAAAAGGATGTACAATAGATAATGATTTAGCATACGCAAATGTACGCAATAGGCGACACACCCATGTTATAATCTATAGAGCTTCCTGTGGCCCATACTCATATAGTTTGACCCTTTGGCTGTCGGTAGATGGGGCTCATGAGGATTTATATCTCTTGCAGCTGGGTTGCGTTTTACTTGCACCGGCAGTTAAGGGGTTAGGGACGTTGCTGTAACATTGGTTAGTATCGAAACATAAGCTGCTTATGACAAAATCACGGGTTTCGGCGCTCAAACGTGCCACATGCTCGAGGTCTCTTAAAACTAAAAAGAACGAAAATGAGACCAAACGGGCTGAATGCCAGCGCACTCCGTTTCCTATCTTTTTTTGATTTATTTTTTGTATGTACTTTGACCAAAGCAGATCTATAATCATTGGTCGATAATGCACGATTCTCTGCCCTGAGAGTGCTTTGGCCTACTTACTAAACGAAAATGATATTATTCAAAGAAGCAACAACTTCAAACGATTAAATTAAGCGGAAACCCACAGGCCGAAGCCGAGACGACTGTCTCTGTCTAAAACCATACCAAGTGTCAGAAATTCTCATGAGTCCATGCGGCTGCTACCGCTCATGAGACTCCATGGCTATGACTGGAGATAAGAGAGACTTGTTTATGGATTGTTAACCCATATCATACTGAGGCTAAAATCTTCAAATTTGTACACTGCCATATGCAAGCTATAGTACTTACAGATAAGGATATAAATGGCTTTAGTTCAAGGGTAGTGCCAGAATAGCTTGGCGCCTAGAGGCGCCAAGCTATTCTGGTACTACCCTTGAACTATTTTAGTCACACTTATTTCACACACTGGTGTATTCCGAATGATAAGGGTTAAGGGCTATAAATAATGATTACGCCCCTAAAAGAGGGGGCAAAAAATGTTGTTGTTTTTTTTTTACATAGAGGCATAGAATCTCATAGCCCATGCGTCTGTAGGGCTCATGAGAATCTATGGCTCTTGGAGATTAGAGAGATCTGTCGATGGACTGCAAAAGGATATACAATAGGGAATGATTCAGCATATCTAAAGAGCTTCCTGTGACCAAAATTGTTTGACCCATTGGCTGTCGGTAGCGCTTTTTGTCAAACAACGCTACCGATAGCCAAAGGGTTAAAAAATACACTATGTGACACTCATAGTCGTATGACTTAGCTGGGAGTAACCTTTCCACGTCACATCGTGTGACTATGACTGCAGTTGTTATGTATGTTGTTGTTTGTGTTTGTTTCTTTGTTCGTTCGTTCGTTCCTTCCTTCCTTCCTTCCTTCCTTCCCTCCTTCCTTCCTTTGTTCGTTCGTTCCTTAGTTTCTTCGTTCGTTCCTTCGGCTTCCTCCGTTCGTTCCTTCCTTCGTTCCTTCGTTTCTTCGTTCGTTCCTTTGTTCCTTCGTTCATTCCTTTGTTTCTTCGTTTGTTCCTTCGTTCGTTACTTCGTTCATTCCTTCGTTCGTTTGTTCGTTTATGTGTTTGTTTGTTTGATCGGTCGGTCGGTCGTGTGTTTATTTGTTCGTTCGCTCGTCCGTTCGTTCGTTTGTTTGTCTGTTTGTTTGTTTGTTTGTTTGTTTGTTTGTTTGTTTGTTTGTTTGTTTTGTGGTGTTGTTTTTGTTGTTGTTTGCTTGCTTGCTTGCTTATTTGCTTGGTTGCTTGCTTTTTGGTTGCTTGTTGGCCATTGTCGCAAAATACGTTTGTAACGAGTCCACTTCGCTTATAACAAGGTCGGTTATAACAACACTTGTATAGACGTTCCGACAGCACTCCTAATGCTCAAGAAGTACTGTAACACTGTTTATCAGCAAGACCTCACCACCTGCTGCGAATGTACACTTGTAATTTAAATTAGGTTAGCACTCCAACCGCTATTAAGAAGAAAATGTCCTTTTAGTCCCTTTTATTTATAGAAGGGACTATTTAGGACGGGTCGTGGTGGGGCGAATTTAATAGCATGTCCATGATGGCAAAGGCGGGCAGCCTTAAAACACTTAAAACACTCGACTTCTAGAGAAAGTCAGACAGTGTCGGTGACGTAAAAGAGGCAACTCGGTCACACCGCAGACACTGACATAATACTCTAAATATGACGTCATTCTCTCGCTCGCGCGCGGCTCTCTCTTTCTCTCATTCACACAAACATGCGCGCATCTCCAGGAGGAATTGATCCTCAAGAGACCTCCAGGAGGCATAGATCCTCATGCGCTCTCCGGGCGCATGAGGATCTATGCCTCTTGGAGATGTTTGGAGCGCGCGCGCACTAACACGTACACACACATCCTATGAAGCGAAAGTGAAACTCATATCACGTTAAATATAAAATTACGTAAAAACTAAAACTTACGTCATGACAAATGAGGTTTGACAAATCAATGACGCGTATGTCCTGCGCCCCTTATAGAACTCACTAACGCATTGGCCGATCTGCGAGACTTTTTCAATAGGAGATAATTCAACATCAAAATCAGGTCAAAGACAAAAGGTAGAGACCATTGACAGCGAAGACAGCTCCCATATAGACGGGACTTTGTGGGTTATGGTTCATCCCATCTTGTTTATTTTGGGGAAGGTCTGCTCCATTTCAGAAATGTGCCTCCAAATCGGATACATCCAAAACGATGTTTCACGCTGAATGTGATTAATCTATAAAGCCCTGACATGATGCTACGACAGGATGTGTGTCGACCGTGATAGTTCAAGGGTGGTGTCAGAATAGCTTGGCGCCTGTAGGCGCCAAGCTATTCTGACACCGCCCTTGAACTGTCATGGTCGATCTTTCTCTAGACCTCTGAAGTAGACCTTTGCGCATCGCTGCCGTCATTTTGCAAAAGTTAGTGTGTCCGTGGTTTCATTGTGCATACGTGCATAGTGTTAGGCATACAACCCTCTGCCTAATGAGGGCACATCCATTCTTGGAATATTAAAACTTTAACCTATTTTGCCCCGACGCAATATAGCAGAAGATGGACCCACCATTGATTTTAGGCCTTAGAGTTGTGATCTGTGTGATCCCAAATATCAAGACCAGCCCAGGAGTTTGAGTTGTGCACATTTTGCCAAGCGTTTCTTGGTTTCCGTGATGAGTTTATTACGTACCAAACCCTCGCGTGCAATCTATTCCGACACCGCCCTTGAACTATCATGGTCGACCTGTCTTCAGAACTGTGAAGTAGACCTCAAAGGTATCTTCTTTTTAAAAAAAAATTTTAAAGTCCTCAAAATGTTATGAGTTAACATGAGAGTACTGGCCTGTGGTTTAGACTGTACAGTTCCACAGAAACAGAAGACAGAGAAAAGCTTACCTGCATTCTGACCAGAAGACGGGTATATGGTGGACGGGGCCCTCTGGGTCCACTTCACAAAACTGTACTCCTTCCCCTTCCACCTCCCTCCCCTTCTCACCTCTTTAATTATTTATTTACTTTTTTTTAATTTATTGGGGGGGGGGGGGGATAGAAATCTCCAATCAATTGAAAAGTTATACATGAAGAATATATTCGCCTAGTGCATCATACACCACAAAGCAGTTTCATCTTCGTCTATTTTGTATTATCAACGTTATCTTTTACGTTTTCTTCTTTTCTTTTTATTGTTTTTTGTTTTTGTTTTTCCCTTCCACCCCCCCCCCCCCCTTCCTTTCTGCAAGATGCACATTAAAATACACACGTGCATAACGTTTACCTTCAGGACATCTACACTTCCCTCAGAAATCGGTTTAGCCCCGACTTTATATGGCACAACAAACACGTATAAAACAGCTTTCTTTTCAAAATACCGCGCGATATCAGGTTACGTTGTACACGCCCACCATTTGCGTCGATCCGATATTCTCAGCACCACGACTCACATACAAAATCACGGACCGACACAGTATTGTGTGCTGGTCTGTGATTTTTGACCTTACGGCCGCAGGCCGTAAGGTCTAAAATCACAGACCAGCACACATACATGTATACATTATGTCAATTTATGTCATGTCATTTTCTTTTAAGAACCAAATGACCGGCAAGCTTTTAGAATGGCGGCCATTACAAGAACTACCCAAAAGTCGTGGGGTTGAGACCAACCGTAATATCTACAAGGGTAGTGCAAGGTTGTTCTAGTAATACTTTCAAACCTATCATGATTCATCTGTTTGGTGGGTTAGTTCGGGTTTAACGTCCACAGCACCGAGGTGATCATGGACGGCCCTGACGGGCGGGTTATGGGGGACAGGGAAATCTATTGCCTATGGAGTACGACCTGAACACTGATCAACTCAGGCACACTCCAACTGTTCCACTTTGATTTACCAGGACCTTTCAACGGACATGCTATTGAACAAATCCGTTTTTCCCCCTGGATTGTGAGTCCAGCTACCGGGGCGGGGACGGGATTCGAACCCACTATTATTTATTGTTTATTATTTATTATTTATTATTTATTTATGGAGTTGGCCAGTGCTTACGCACCAACAGCTTTGACATCCGGGGCCGACAAAGGGCAGCAACTCCCATCGAGACATGGACGCTTTAAAAATCCTGACTTGTCAAGTGTCAGTACCTGAACGAATTCAAAGAGACTCAAGAAAGCAAAGAGAGCTGCATTGAATTGTATGTATGCGCTTTCAGTGTCATCACGCCTGCGTTTCTTTCTTTCTTTTTTTAAAGGAATAAAAGGAACGTTTCGCAAAGCTTACTGCTTGCGTAGGATTTTCTGCCGCATTGAACAAGAAAATAACACCCAAAATGCAAGAGGCAAAGATCCTCATGAGCCCCCGCATTCGTGGGGCTCATGAGGATCTGTGCCTCTTGCTGGTATCGTGTGTATCCAGAACTCTTCTAGCTCGGCAATTGTTTGGTCGTTGATCTGCGGAGATTTATCAGACACGTAATTTATTACTTCAACTGTGAATGTGTGTTTTAATACGAGGACATCTCCCGCTGTTCTTCTCTACAAAAATTACATGATTTGAAAGGAAAAAGAAATATAATCTTCGTCGTATTTCCTGATTCCCTCAAAGCAAATTTTTTTAAATGGGATTCTCATTATGCATAGTTTTTATTGGCTATGATTATCATCAGCATTATTATTATTATTTTCATCGTTATTGTTATCATCATTATCGTCATCATCATCATAACTATCGTTATCATCATTATTATCATCGTTATTATCATTATAATTATTATCATCATCGCCGTCGTCGTCGTCGTCATCGTCGTCGGTTTCGTCGTTAACATCATCGTTATATCATTATCTTATCATCGTTATTATCATCTTTATTATCATAATAATCATATCATTATCGTCGTCGTGGTCATCATTGTTGTCGTCGTTATCATCATCGTTATCATCATTACCATTATCGTTGTTATCATCATTATCATCCGTATTATCGTTATCGTTATCATCATTATTATTATCGTTATCATCATTATCATTGTCGTTATCTGCATCACATAAGGGGCGGGGCCCACGCTACCAGAATTTGCGACTAGCAATGTGTGGTAAGCAACAACTGATTTGCCACCTGCCACATCGGCTTCGTGGCACACGTTTCAATGTGCGTGCAATGTGTTTGTACTGACTGACCTGCCATTACCATATATGGAACAGCTCTCTGACGCGCCCGGTTGAAATATTCGGAGCTGCGGGAGTCCCATATGCATGGGAACTCTCGGACAAGGTTGATCAATTAACTCACTGGAGACGTGCCGCATACGGATACGCAGCTATTCGCAGCGTTTCCGCATGCGGCGCGTCTCCAACGAGTTAACAGTCTCAAAGCCGTCGCTCCGCTTCTCCGCCATTTTTTCCGGCTCGGAAGATGAAGAAACGGGAAGTGGCGCAAGGACACCGCTGATTGGCTGAGAGGCGGCAAAATTGCTCGAGCCTTGCCGGCTACCACAAATAAATAGACTCGGTTTGTATCGGGTCGCAATTTTTCCAGGGGGAAAACGGATTTGTTCAATAGCATGTCCGTTGAAAGGTCCTGGTAAATCAAAGTGGAACAGTTGGAGTGCGCCTGAGTTGATCAGTGTTCAGGTTGTACTCCATAGGCAATAGATTTCCCTGTCCCCCACAACCCGCCCGTCAGGGCCGTCCATGATCACCTCGGTGCTGTGGACGTTAAACCCGAATTAACCAATTAACCAACCGGGTCGCAATTTGTGGCGGCAATATTGTAGGCGCCCCTAATTGTGGCGGCAACATTGCCGCCACAAAATTGCGCCCGGCAATAGGTGTTTGTGGTAGCGTGTGTCCAGCTTCTTAGCATCATCGTCCTAGTCTTAATAATCTTCATCGTAACCTTAATGATAATCAGCATCATCACCCCCATCTTAACACATTGTACCCGAGGACCGAAATCCCCAAATTTTGAAGGTGCCCTCTGAAGGACGGGATTACAATTCCAGAGACAGATCGACAATGACAGTTCAAGGGTGGTGGCAGAATAGCTTGGCGCCATTAGGCGCCAAGCTATTCTGCCACCACCCTTGAACTATCATGGCCGAGCCATATCTTGCTGTGGTGTGTCGCGGGCAGAATGATTTAAAATCATCGTCACCTGCGGTAACTGTCTACATGGCAGCTGAATTTCTGCACGGAGCAGTCAGGCCACCACTTTCCTTATGCGAGTCGTTGTCGTAATATGCATCATCATCGTCGTCACAACCATCACCACTAGAAAAATGCCTCTTTAAACTAATATACAGTAGTACCTGTTTTGAGCAACCATCATTTTTGCAAGAAAAGTGGCATTAGAAGACAGGTACCCTGTCAAGAGAAGTTTTGAAGGGCAAAGGTGTCACCTGTCATTAAAGACCATCATTTAGGTGGCTGTAGCTGTGACTGTGGCTGTAGCCACCTAAATGCTGGTCTTTAATGACAGGCGATCGCTCATAACGGTGGCCACCATAAACAGGTTGCACTGTACATATAATTTCAATTTTTTTATTTTTGTAATGAGCAGCCATGCAGTGAGAACCTGTATGTGCATTACAGACATTTAGCGTTTCGTGCAAGCAATACGTGCGCACAATGATGCACTTTGCAGGTAAGTGTCAGGTAACAGGAGGAGTGAGACATTTTACCAGCGTTTACCTAACCACGCCCGTATTTTGACATCGTCAATGCACCTGTGTTATTATCTAGGTTTTTTTGTTTTTTTTTAATTCCTAAACTTTGAAGCCCAGTTTAAACCAGTTGAGAGGCAGCTGTCGCAGATCGTGTTTCGGCAACCTTCGTTGATTCAACATCCGAAAGGCCTAGCCGTCCCAGAGTTCAAAGTGCATCTGCGGGGACTCATGAGGATCTATACCTCTTGCAGTTGGGTGGTGTTCAAATTTTCTCGACTCTAAACGGGTTATTGCATAGCTGTACAATCTCCGCACGCTTAAAGCGCGCCAAGACGTACTATCTATCTATAAAATACTCGGATGACACTGCCTTAGAAAATCTCTCCAATAATGATGCGACTTACTTTGCAGAAGTAGAACGTTTTAGTGTTTGGTGTAAAGATAATTTTCTAGACCTAAATGTGAGTAAGACCAAGGAACTACTGATAGACTTTCGAAGAAACCCTGCCCCTGTCCCTGTTCTGATGATCGATGATGTGTCTGTTGAGCGTGTGACTGAGTATAAGTATCTTGGAACAGTCATAGATGATAAGTTGTCCTTTAACGCAAACACCTCCCTCATACACAAGAAATGTCAGTCACGCATCTACTGCCTCCAGAAACTCAGGAAGCTGAATGTGAACCCCTCTGTCCTTCAAACTTTTTACTGCTCTTTTATTGAGTCTGTCATCACTTTCGGTTCTGTGTGCTGGTATGGAGGTCTGAGTGTGAAGAACAAGAACACCCTGGCACGAATGGTAAACATCTGCAGCAAAGTGACTGGCAGTAAGCAAAACAGTGTGGAGTCCCTGTATGAACAGCGTGTGGTGAGAAAGGGTAGGCGGATAGCTTCAGACAGATCCCATGTCCTTGCCCACCTCTATGAACTCCTCCCCTCTGGCCGCAGACTCCGCACGCACAAAGCTAGAACACTTAGACTACAGCACAGTTTCATCCCCAAATCCATCACTCTAAGCAATCTGTAGGTACATCCACGCATACCCAAACCTAACTCCTCCCCCTATCCCCCTTTACCTGTGCAATCAGTAGAAATGGAGCTTGTTGATTTTAGAGAAGTGATTATATTGTGTTTCATTTGGTGGTGAACATGGACATACTGGGATTGTCGTTATTGAGTGTTTACCCACTAATTATTTTACTATGGTAGACTTTAATTATGCAGCTTGTGTAATAATGTGTAATAATGTACTGAGATGTTTGTATAATAAGTAGTGAGGGTTATGACTAGGTTGAAACACGCGTATTATGTATGCATATGTAGAGGTGGGTGTGAATGTATAAGTGCCGCTCAGTTCAGTCCATAAAAGATGTTTGTGTGAGATGTGTAAGAGTTATGTGTAAAGATTTTGTAGTGTTTACTTTATATCCATTTGGAATTTGTAGCTGTGCAAGTGCAGGGAGAAAATGTTCATAATTATGCTATAATGTTTTTATGTCTTGTTTGTACTATTTGTTATAAATGTACCACAACCGAAGTTCTCTTTTCGAGATAATAAAGTACTCTTATTCTTACTTTTATTCTTATTCTATCTATCTATCTATCTATCTATCTATCTATCTATCTATCTATCTATCTATCTATCTATCTATCTATCTATCTATCTATCTATCTATCTATCTATCTATCTATCTGTCCTATCTGTCTGTCTGTCTGTCTGTCTGTCTGTCTGTCTATCTATATATTTATATCCCGTAGTCTTGCCGACCGTTGGGGCACCACTGATGACTTGGCAACCAGCTCCCTCCATTCATCTCTGTTCTCTGCCGTTCTTTGCGTATCGCCCAGCTTCAGTCCTGTCCACTCTGAGATATTGTCACCCATCTTTTCCTCTGTCTTCCTCTCCTTCGTCCTCCTTGCACAGTGCCTTGCAGGATTGTTTTGGCAAGCCCTGCTGAACGCGTGACATGCACATACCACTTCAGTTTGCGTTTTTTCACAATGGCTAATAGGTCTGCATAGGGCCCGATGGCTTGCCTGATTCTGCTTCCCAATTCTTCGTTCGTGATGTGATCTCTGTATGAAATGCCAAGCAGCCTTCGAAAACATCGCATTTCAAGGTCTGCTGTGAGGGTCCATGACTCGCAGGCATACAAGAACACTGAGATGACTAAGGAGCGCATCAGTCTGATCTTGGAGCAGAGTGTGATGTTTCTGTCCTTCCATATGGTCTTCAGTCTTGTCAGTGCTGTTGTCTGCGCAAACCTGGACAGTACATCTGGTTTTGATCCCTCATCTGTCACAATAGTGGCTCCTAAGTATTTGAATTTATTAACTGTTTCCAGTTTTTGGCTTCCAATCATGAAGTCAGTGCCAATGCCACGGGTGTTATTGGTCATCAGTTTGGTCTTCTCTGCACTGATTTCTATCCCATATGCAATGGCTGTACTGTCCAGCTTTTCCACCAGCTGAGCTAGCTGCCTTTTCTGTTCCTGCAAGGCCATCAATGTCGTCTGCAAAGCACAAGTTCGTGACTGTCCTGCCACCAATACTGACAGTTCCTTCATGAGCTTTCAGAGCGTCTGTCATGATTCTTTCCAGGAAGATGTGGAAAAGAATAGGTGAGAGCAAGCAGTCTTGTCTGACTCCGACTGTAGTCCTAAACCAGTTTCTTATTTTGCCGTTGAAGCAGACTGCGCTAGTGGCCTTGTTGTAAAGGTTTGCTATGACTTTGATCAGGTTGGCATTGATGTTGTATAGCTTCATGGTGGAGCAAAGGGCTGCATGCCACACCCTGTCTAACGCTTTCTTAAAATCCAAAAGACATGATAGAGGTATTGCTGGTGCTGGAGGTACCTCTCACATAGAAATCTCAGGTTGACGATCTGCTCAGTTGTGCTGCGTCCTGGTCTGAAGCCCGTCTGTTCCTCATCTATGATTTCCTCTGCCTATGGCTTCAGCCTGTTCAGTAGGATCTTTAACATGACTTTGTTTGGGTGGCCCTCCCCACATCACCATCGGCGAGTCCGAACTGAAGTCTGTACACCAGTTTACCTACCTTGGCTGCATCATCACGTCGGACGCCAAGCTGGACAAGGAGCTGGACAGCAGGCTGGCAAAAGCGAACAGTGCTTTCGGGCGACTATTCAAGCGGGTGTGGCACAATCAACAGCTGAAAAAAGGCACCAAGATCAGCGTGTACAGAGCTGTCGTCCTCACCACCCTGCTGTACGGTTCCGAGTCCTGGGCCCTCTACCGCAGCCAACTACGACTCCTCGAACGCTTTCACCAGCGCTGCCTGCGTACCATCCTCAGCATTCACTGGAGTGACTATGTCACCAACGTCGAGGTCCTTGAACAGGCGGAAACTGTGAGCATCGAGGCTTTGCTGCTGCGGACACAGCTTCGCTGGGCGGGGCACGTCTCCAGGATGGAGGATCATCGCCTACCCAAGATCACTCTGTTCGGCGAGCTCGCCACTGGACACCGAGACAGAGGGGCACCAAAGAAGAGATACAAAGACGGTCTCAAGAAGTCACTTAGTGCCTGCCAAATCGACCACCGCCAGTGGTCTTCGCTTGCTGCGGACCGCCGTGAGATGGCCTTAGTCGCCTGCTCGGCGTTAAACCCAAATAACTCGTAACTCGCTTGCTGCGGACCGTGACACCTGGCGCTCCACCATTCACAAGGCAGCCGTCTCCTTTGAGGACTCTCGCAGAGCTAACCTTAAGGACAAGCGGCTCAAAAGAAAAAACAGAGTTGTCGTAACTCAGAACCCTGACCAGACCTTCCCCTGCAGCCACTGCGGTCGAACCTGCCTGTCCCGGATTGGCCTCCGCAGCCACGAAAATGCCTGCAGACGACGTGGGCAAGCCCTATAGAATCTTCGTTCGCGAAGTCAAGCCAAGAGATATAAGACTGATCGTGCGATAATTCTGACATTGATGTAAGTTGCCTTTTGGGGGAGAGTTATTATAAGTGATTGGGTCCATGGTGTGGGCCAATCCCCTGACTGCCAGATCTTATTGCAGATTGTTAGTAAGGCGCTTATCATGTCTTTTCTCCCTTCTTGGACTAGCTTAGCAGGGATGTTGTCTGCTCCTGCTGCCTTCCCTTTTTTCAGCGACTTCACTGCGGCCTCTGCTTCTTCTCGGAGGATAGGATAGTTGCCATTGTTGGTCATGGGTGGGTTGACAAGTATGCCTGGGTCCCCTGTAGCTCGGTGGTTGTACAAATCTGAGCAGTGCTCTGCCCATCTCTTCAGTATGTCTTGGTCTTCCGTAAGACAATTCCCGTCACTATCTTGAATGATCGAGGAGCGTCCTTGTTTTACACTGGTCAGATCTTTCACCAGCTGGTATGCTTTTTTGCTATTATTTTTGTTCAGATTTTCTTCTACGTGTTTACACTGATCTTCAATCCACTTTTTTTGTTGCCTGTTTCATGCTATTCTTGATATCCTCAGTGGTTAATTTCCCTGTATTGTTTAGCTCCTTCTACCTCGGATTTCGTTTTCTTTAATTCTCGACGCTTGTCACATAGAACAAGGATGTCAGCTGTAACCCAAGGTTTCTTTGCTTGTCGGTGTTTGCCAAGGATCTCACTGGCTGTTTGGGTTAGAACAGTGTTAAATGTGTTCGATCAGTGTGTCCACATCCGTGTCTTCTGCACCTAGAAGTAGCAGTGGTGCGAATTTTCCTCCTATCTTTGCCTGGAAGGCTTCCGCTACCTCTAGGTCTTTCAACTTCTCGAGGTCAAACTTGATTCTGGTGGCCGGACCCTGTTTGTTGACCTTCTTTAGACGTACAATAAGTTTATATGGGAAAACTGACCTCTAAAATGACCCCGAACTCTCCCTTCTCTTGCGGTGATAAAAACCATCATTGCGAATTTCTAAATTATTGACTTGCTCTAGCAGTTCTTAATAATAATAATAATAATAATAATAATAATAATAATAATAATAATAATAATAATAATA
The DNA here is from genome assembly GCA_036245525.1 of Semisulcospira habei. Lineage (NCBI taxonomy): Eukaryota > Metazoa > Mollusca > Gastropoda > Semisulcospiridae > Semisulcospira > Semisulcospira habei. Next base: position 286,992,635 of record BTPG01000001.1, read on the forward strand.
ATATAATAATATAATAATAATATATCTCTTCTATAGCGCAATATCCCCCACAAAGAAAGGCTCAGAGCGCTTTACATCGAGATAATCTAACTAATTAAAATTAACTAAGGTACCGACAACATACAAAAACGCAATCATTCATAGGTCCAAATGCACACTGACACAATACTAAAATAATAAACATAACATTTAAAGAGCCTGATCAGATAATACGTTGATGGGAAAACGTAGGGTTTATCAATCCCTTTGAAAGACCAGATTGAAAAAAAAAATATGTTCTTGTCTATATGCGGCGGGATAAGGAATGTTGGGTTCGTTGTCGGCGCGAGTTAACCCTTTTTCATTCTGATACGACCCGTGCTTGAAATCAATAATTTATTTGACTGTGAAAGTTCAAGGGTGGTGCTAGAATAGCTTGGCGCCTTTGGCGCCAAGCTATACTGGCACCACTCTTGAACCAACACGGTTGATCCATCTCGTAATCTGTAATGTAGCCTTCACAGGACACTGAATTAGATTTCTTTTTTTAATCAGCCTCAGGATATAATAGGTTCAAGCTCGCAAAGTAACCGAGCATACGATGCAGTCTGCACATGGATACAAACGCAGAGGTAAATCGACTCAGCTAGAGACAGTGATTCTCAAAAGCCCCCGCACCCTTCGATTGCACATGAAAATGGTATGGCTCGTACAGATGGTGTACAGATGTTGTGCGTGTTTCCCGTGTGTTTTCTGTACAGCGTGGGTTCCCCCCCCCCTCTCCCCTCTCTCCCCCCCCCCTCTCTCCCCCCCCCATCCCCCCATCTCGCCCCCCTCCACCCCCCCCCCACCCGTCCCCCTTCCTCCGTCGCGTAAAAAGTCCGAGGATTTTTGTTTTCTGTGCGTAATATTTACAGCGGGTTTTTGTTTTACGAATGGCCTTAAACGTAGAGAAAGACAGAGTGGATGCTCTAACGAATACAGTTTGTCTGTATGTTAAGACGTAAAAGAAAATCGCAGAAAGGATTTGTTAGAGCATACAGACACGGTAATTAAATCCGGGCTCTGCTTCAAAGTTGCACGCGCTCCATGGCAGCGGTTGCTAAAAAAAAAGTGTATTCACTGAACGTTAAGGTGGTATAAGAAAAATTCACCCATGAAAGCGTCTTTTCAGTCATCTTTTGTGAATGTTTTTCTTACGTATTTTTCTTTGGCTGCAGATTATGTTTCTAAAAGCAAAAAAAAAAAAAATTAAATTAAAATCCAACCGTCGGAGAAACATGGATACACAGTGGTTTCAGCAAGAGACATAGATCTTCGTGAGACCCCGCAGTTGCGGGGGTTCATGAAGATCTAGGTCTCTTGCAGTCGAATACAGTCAGTTTTGCTAGGAGGTGTTGGGGTTAAGCACTCAGTCGTGAAACGCATGGATTTTTTTTAAATTTAGGGTACGTGATACGTGATGCGTAAGCAGTCATTTTTATTATTAGAAATCTTCGCGAAGGGCCTGTACAAGGAAATGTGTTCATGGAACATTTCGGTCTCGTTCAGCGAGAGGCAAAAATTCTCATCAGCCCCTGCAGCTGCACGGGGCTCCTGAGGATCTATGCCTTGCAGATGGACCGGGATTTCAATTGAGGCATGAAACGTTTTGACTCGAATGCCTACTGAAGTTAACTTGATTTGACTCTCTGCATGACAGAAAATCTCATCAAAAGAGTTCAGGCGCAACTATACCGACGAGCAAAAGAAATGCGACCATTTCGGAATCATCGGAAACACTAAAGTGTTTCCGATGGTTCCGAAATGTCGCATTTCTTTTGCTCGTCATGATATATAACATATTGTGAAGGTTAAGTACACGTGTCCAGAATGAGTTCAATGCGCAAAGGCCCCCGGGCCAACGTCGGCCGCCGTCGGGCCGCGAACGGCCGTGCAGGGGGCCATGGCGGCCGACGTCGGCCCGGCGGCCTTTTTGCGTATTGGGAGTATGCCGTTGATAAAAGGACACTAGGGGTGGGTTGGGTGGGAGGTGGGGTGAGGGGTAGACTGACGAGGGGGCGTCAAGTTGTTGGGGGCAGGGGGGAGGGAAGGTAATGATCGGGAATCCACGACTGATGTTTGTCCACTAATCAGAGCGGCAGGGACAGGTACGTTATATGTGTCAAGGGAAGGTTTCAACGTTTTATTTGGGCATTTTACCTAAAAACACGAAGCGCCGAGATCAGAGATGTTGCTTTCCAGCCTCGGAAAGTATCTAGCAACGGAAAGTGCTGAGGGGCGAAAGAGGGGGAGGGGCGTGAGAGGGGAGGAGGCTTGGAGAGGGAGGGTGGGAGGAAGGGAGGGGAGGGGAGAGACAGAAAACAATTAGCAACATACAGGATTTACCTGACGTTTTTCTGTCTTATTGTGTGCGTGTGCGCGCGCGCGTGTATGTGTGTGTGTGTGTGTGTGTGTGCCGTGTGCGTGCGTGCGTGCATGTGTGTGTTTGGTTTGGTATGGATTGGATTAGATTGGATTGGTTTGGTTTGTTTTTGTTTTCTCTCTCTCTCTCTCTCTCTCTCTCTCTCTCTCTCTCTCTCTCTCTCCTCTCTCTCTCTCTCTCTCTCTCTCTCTCTCTCTCTCTCTCTCTCTCTCTCTCTCTCTTTTACCTTTACCTTTCCTTCTCAGCCTCCCCCTGCCGCCATCCCCTTCTTATTCTTTTGTTCTACAGGAGCATCTTGAATGGCTCCGACCCTCCTACCTCCCCTCCCCCCTCTCCCAACACTCGCCCCCCCCCCTCGGAGAGGAGGGTTAGGAACCGCTCACACACTCCACGACCCGCCTTCAACATGTCCCATGCACAGCGTACACTTTAACTCATTCAGCCCCGACACACCACAGCAAGATATGGCTCGACCATGATAGTTCAATGGTGATGGCAGAATAGGCGCCAAGCTATTCTGCCACCCCCCCCCCCCTTGAACTATCATGGTCGATCTGTCTCCTGAATTTTAATGCAGTCCTCAGAGGATAACTTCCAAATGTGGGTATTTCGTACCTCGGGCACAATGAGTTAAACACCCTATTATCAGTGAATCGTCAATGCTGCTATTTCCAAAAAGCTAGCGATGCATGGTGAAAACTTTTAAAAGAAATAAAAAGCATCAAAACAAAAAATAAATGAAAAGATTTTCTCTTTTGTATACATTGCGCAATGGCCTTTCGAAGCAGGCAAATCTGCACAGTGAAAGGAAAAAGACAGTAAGTTCATTTGTTTGTGAAAAGCGAGATTTATATTGTATTACTATGAAAATCTCGCTTTTCACATAAAATGGACTTGCTGCTTTTTGCCTTCTCATGCCAGAAACCTACATTCAAGTTGATTTTTTTTTTTTTTTTTTTTTTTTTATCATCCCACTAGAGTCAATTACAGTGGTCCGACAGGCTTGACGACAAATATTAAAACATTCGCAAAATTATTACTAGTCTTCCTTCAGTTCAGTTTAGTTCTGTCAGGACAGGATCTCTGCGCTCAAAAAGGTCCATACGCGCTCCACCCCAAACCATCAGAAGTCTTCCCGGAGTTCCTTTGGCCATCGTGCCCCAATAGTGGCCTGGTTTACCATGAATCTCTCACGTCCTTTCAACTCTGCCCAACGCCGACTGCCTTTCTTCACACCTCTGCTCGGGAGGCGATCGACTGTGCGGTGCCTGTTCCTGGAAATGCTTTAACTCAGACCTCTCACCACGTCTGATCTGTCCATCCGCAGTCTATGTGTGATTTCTGCCTTGCCAGCGAGAGGGTGTCCGTTCGATCATTGCCCAGGGCTCAGCTGCATAAGCGAGCTTAGTCCTGCGCCGGCTAGTAAGCAAGGTGTTCCGCTATAGCGGAGCACCTTGCTTAGTAGCTGGCGCAGGACTAAGATCACTCATGCAACTGACACCTGCACCTTAGCAGGTCCGGGGTTTAAGTAAAATCTAATTATCTATTGGTTTAAAACAATGAAACATTTTCTTTTTTAAAAAAAAAACATGCGCACACACATCTACTGTATTACTACACCACAAACAGCACAGCAGTAATTGTAAAACAAGATTTAACCCGTTCACTGCCAAGAAAATGTGAACACCGCCCCAACTGCAAGAGGCATAGATCCTCATGAGCCCCCGCAATTGCGGGGGCTCATGAGGATCTATGCCTCTTGCTCCCACCACTTTGAATATATGTCTCCTGGGACACCTAGTTTTGTTTTGTTTTTTCTTGAATTAACGGAGCTTGCAGAAACACAGTCATAATCATTTGGCACTGTCCGAATTTAAAAAAAAAAAAAACAAAAAAAAAACCACTTTCTTTGTTCAAAATAGATAATTGGCGTTGTCACTGGCATAAAATGTGTCACTGGCAGAGAATATATTACTGGCATTATTACAGTGTGTTCTCTGGCAGGGTATTCCGTCTTTGAAGTCTCTGTTGTTCGATGTATATTTATGTGTGTAGAGTAGCAGGACAGTTTGTAAGAGAGGCATTCGCATGCCTAAAACTTTATCCTGAATAAAAACGTTTCATCATCATCATCATCATCATCATCATCATCATCATCATCACCATCATCACCATCATCATCATCACCGTCATCATCACCACCATCATCATCATCATCATCATCATCACCATCATCATCATCATCACCATCATCATCATCACCGTCATCATCACCACCATCATCATCATCATCATCATCATCATCATCATCACCCGTTCAGTGCCAGATGACGCAGAAGGTGTTTCTGCAATCTTCGCTAACCCAACACCAAAAGACCCTAGGGCCGTCCCAGGAGCATGAATTCAAAGTGACGTCAGCAAGAGGCATAGATCCTCATGAGCCCCCGCGACTGCGGGGGCTCATGAGGATCTATGCCTCTTGCAGTTGGGTGGCACTGAAACGGGTTAATTCAACGCCAAGGAGCCCCAGCCGCTTCAAGGAGCATAGATGTAAAGTGGTGTCAGCAGGAGGCATACATCCTATGGCTCCTGCAGCCGCGTCAGGGAAGCCGTGACTTTATCACTCATCCAAGCACGTTTCGGAGACAAATCATGCAAGTTCCGTAAAAATGCTCGATTTAGTTTAGTTTAGTTTAGTTTAGTTTAGTTTAGTTTAGTTTAGTTTAGTTTAGATTAAATTAGTTTAGTTTAGTTTAGTTTAGTTTAGTTTAGTTTAGATTAAATTAGTTTAGTTTAGTTTAGTTTAGATTAAATTAGTTTAGTTTAGTTTAGTTTAGTTTAGTTAGTTTAGTTTAGTTTAGTTTAGATTAAATTAGTTTAGTTTAGTTTAGTTTAGTTTAGTTTAGATAAGTTTAGTTTAGTTTAGTTTAGTTTAGTTTAGTTTAGTTTTGTTTTCATTTAGTTTGGTTTGGTTTGCTTTGCTTTAGTTTATTTTATTTTATTTTTTTGGTTTTGTTTGGTTTGGTTTGGATTGGTCAAACAACGGAGGAAGGGGGGGGGGACGGGAGGGTGGAGGGGTGGGTGGGGGGGGTAGAGGAAGAAGGCGTGTGTGTGTCAACACTCTCGCCACTCGCCAAAATACTCAAAAAGGGACTTTGTTATAGCATTTTTAAACAATTTAGGTGGGGGAGGGGGTCCGGAACCCCTAGACTCCCCCCCCCCCACACACACACACACACACACACACACACACACCGCCACCACCGCCACCAGATCCGCCCCTGTTAGTCTATTTTATTTTGGTTCGGTTTTAGTTTACTTTAGATTACTTCAGTTTACTTTACTTTTAGGTGTGTATGTTAGATTTCTGAAAATACTCGTAGTCTGTTAAGTAGAGATAATTATGAACCATGATAGTTTGTTGGTGCTGCCAGGATAGCTTGCCGCCTGAAGGTCTGGAAAAAAGGGTGCCTGCTGGATCACTTGTTGTAACTGTGTTGATTATAGTGTTGATAGCGCTGAGATTGGTGCAGCCCTCTCTGACGCGGACACGCTCAATGGCAAAGTCTTCCGGGTTTAAAACGTAGATAGGAAAAAAAATGTTTAATCGTTCCTTGCATCTATGTATGGCGCGTGTGCCACTTTCTTTTACAAATAAAATGTATGTTCATGAATAACAGCCTCTTTTGACAGATGAATAATTATTGTATATTTTCAGTCATGCGCAGAGCGCCACACCCTAGAGCGCTTCAGCCCCCAGAACACCGTTCCGTCAACTCTCCAGACACAAAACACAGATTGACCGCAACGCTGCACGACACTCCCGCACCTATTGATGCGGTGCGCCTTGAATGATTTTAATTACTTGTAAATGCCTCATGAAAAGGAACTCTCAGAGCGGGTGTATGTAAGAACGAAAAAGAAAGTTGTATGTAGTGTATTTATGGAATTTGAGAAGGTACAGATTGTTAATGAAATGTCATGCACTGCTCAACTAAATGACAGTTCAAACTCATAACTTTAGTGCTTGCACACCGTAAAGGGTGTACACAATATCTACTGATCAACAAAAAAACCCCGCGAAATTCGAGTGTATGTTGTATTTGTATGATAAATCCACGAAAATGCAAGTTACACTATTTTTTATAGCCAGTGTACGAGCAACAACATGTAAGCATGCAGTCACCGTACTGTATGTAGTAACCGTGTTAGTTTTACTGTTACCCTCCCTGTGCACGAGGCACCCGTATTGGTTAGGACGCACAGCGTATGCTTTCCACGCACGTGCATAT